>JAODAL010080553.1:0-12204 GCA_025379985.1 Phyllomedusa bahiana | reverse complement strand
CTTTTTCCCGGTTCCAGAACTAAGATCACCACAATTCTGGACAAGGGCATGTCCGCACTGCCCCTTTTGGGGGCTTCTTCAAAATGGAAGGTGGTGCAGAGCTCTTTTTCCCCTGCCTCCCCCGGTGGCTCCCCCCCGGGTCCGACCTGCTTTAGGCCCTGTGTCCTTCATAATCGTTGGCATTGCCTGCTGCCACAATACTGAAGCATGTGGAGGGGGGAATTCCAGCGTGTTCCCCGTCAACAATGAGGGGTTGACGGGGGGGCCGAGTGAGCTGCAACGCACCCGGGCGAGACGAAGCGGGGTCAAACGGGGGAAGTGCAAACTCAGACCTCGACCTTCCTCGGGGCAGCCCGACCGGGTGTCTTTAAAAATTTCTGGCGACGGGTTCATGACATGTCCCAGGAAGGGGATGTGCTCCAGCCTACCGTCTTAAGGGCCGGCCAGAGATTTCCCCCAATCGCACCCACCTTGCCGGCAAAAAGGTTTTTGTCCCCCCACCCAGCCTCAGTCTCGTTGCGGAAACCCTTCAAGCCTGACCTGTTGGTTGGACGGTCTCCAGAAATTAATTTCAACAGGGCCCTTGTTTTCCGGGGGCCGGATGCCCCCAGAGGACCTTGGGGGGAAAGACCCCGCACCACCCTGCATTTTGGAGCGGCGCCGAGCTGAGACCCACCGTAAACACCAAAAAAATCCACCCAGTGAGTGTCAGGTTTATAGGGGGCCTTTGGGCCCGGCTTCAGTCCTGTTCGGTGGTGAATGGACTTTTCGGCCAGATGCAGACAACGCGTTAAAATTTTAGATGACCGTGTTGGCCAGGGAGGGGAGGCTTTTCGGGAAAGAAAGCCTGCTCGGCCTCTGGTTTGGGGGCGGGTGGGGGCCATTATGTGGCGGCCCCATCTGTGTCCACCAGCGGAAAAGGCAACTTTTCCCCAAGGCCAAAAACCGGGGCAAGCCGATATCAGGTTTTTGGCTTTGGGATGGTTTGGGTTTAAAGTGTTTCTTCGTTCCCAAACTGAAGACGAAGGGGCCCTTTTTAGACTGGCCGCTGTACGAGTGAGGTGTTAAATGGGGAAAGGGAAGGGGGAGGATGGGTCTTGGTGGTGCAGGTGGTACTCGGGCGACGGTGGGGGCTAACGGGAGGCTGACCCTGATAGACTTGAGAGACATGGGCAGTGAGGACGCTTGGTGGTGGCGGAGGGGAGGGGGAGAAGAGGGTGTGAAGTGGGGGGAAGCCCGGCGTCGGTGTGGCCTTTTTTGGGCAAGTGTTGCCCCATTTTTAAACTCTTGAATTCGCTGCATGTGATAGACATGTCGGTGGTGGGAAACACCAAAGTTCTTCCCTCTATTATGCGTTTCGGCAAAGGCAGCATATGACATCGTGGGTAAATCAGAGATTTGCTCAAAGAAAGCCAGGCTTGAGAGGTCCTGGACGTTTTTGCAGCGTTTAGCCAGGAGGGGGGTTTCGCTGCCCGTGGCGGGTGGAATATATCGGGGACTTCTGCAACCACCCTTTCCCCCTTTTTTGAGGCGGGACCCGACTGACACTACCCTCGTTTCCTCCTCGTCCATGATAAAGCGCTCGAAGCAATTCTGCTGAAAAACCCGTTGGTTGCAATGTCCGTATCTCTCATCAAACAGGTGACTTGGTCTTTGGGAATTCTGCACCCGGGAGCTGCGGGCTACAAAGCAAAAAACCCTGCAAGGCGTTCCCGACCCCCCGGGTTTTTTTTCCCCGTTTGACCAGCTTCCTTCTCCCCCTCTGATGGCATCTAAGGGGTAGAGCAGAGAAAATAAATCCTCTTTGGCCCTTGATCGTTTAACTCCCTTCTGACCCAATGCTTTTTGCATCAAGGGCTTCAAAAAAGGGGATTATCCCAGTGGGGGGTAAAAGGGTTGACTTTGGGCTGCTTCGTTTCATGTTGGGACGGATGTGATGATGTGAATGACATTTGTGGCCGTGCTGGAGGACGGGAGTAAGATGCTGGATGAGGTTCAAAACCCACTGAAGAACAGATTGGCGATGCTGTTCGTAACGAGTTACAGGGCCCTGCCCCAGCGATGACAGCCGACGGGCCTGCAACCCACAAACCCCTGGTTGGTTTGTCCCAGCCTGGAAGGAACCTTTTTCTGTACCCCACCCCCATGTCCGCCCCCCCCTTTCTCGCTTACCACCCCGCATTTCGCTCCCTGTTCAGAAAGATAAAATTTGAGGGGGTAGGAAAGAGTTTTGGAACGCTCTTTTTAAAAGACGGCAAATCACGCTATTTCAATCCCCCAAAACAAAAAAAATTGCTGTTTTTAATTTAAGTGCAAGGTGCCTCTATCACAAACTGGACTGGGCAAAAGTGAAAAAAAACGTTCTGAAATGTTAGGTAAAAACGGTATTTTTTCACCCAAAAATACACCCGCGGGGGCGACAAAATTGCGTATTGAAAATGAATGCGGTGCCTCTATCAAAAAAGTGGACTGGGCAAAGTGAAAAAAACACGTACGAAATGTTACAGATAAAAAAATTGGGTTTTGCCCTAACAAATAGACCGCAGTTGAAAAAAAAGATCTGATCCAATATAAGTTCAGGTGGCCAACCCAAAAAATAATATTTCAAAGAAAACTGTTAATAAAAAAGCCATTGCAATGCAATGTCAAAAAATAAGTCTCGGTTTTAAATATCACTAAACCTTTAAAGAGTTGTCTGTGTTCGCCCGCCCCCCTTACCCCCGCTCCCCTTGTGCCCTTACAGGGCAGATGTCCCTTTAAAATTCCTGCCCAACTACCTAAAATTGCAAATCTCTAATTACCTAAATTCTAATGTTCACAGCTAAAAAGTAAAGCTGTCCTTTACAAATAGAACAATTTGCTGGCTGTTTGCTGAGCGTGTGGGAAAGTGCAACATTTCCCCCTATGAGACGCTGACACAATGAGCAAACAAAAAGGGCGTTCATTAAAACGGGTTTATGGGTTTTTCCAGCCAATCGCAACAAACAAATCCCAGCATGACGTCGCCACACAGCTCACCCGCCTATTCTTAATGATTTGTGGCCGGGCCCCAAAAAGACAGGGGGAAACGTGAAAAGGCGGTGTTAAAAGTTTTGCCAGATTTTAACCTAAATTATCGGTGTCTAAAAAATCTGATCAACATAAAAACCGTGCCGATTTCAACTTTGTCGATAATAATCGCTCAACACTAGTAACCAAGAATGGACATGCTTACATTTTGGTTCCCCTCATTTTAAACTATGATCCTTGTAGTTTGACAACCCCTTTAACCCTCGGCAGTCAGAATAATGACTCTTTTTCCACCCCACCTTCCAAGAGGCATAACGTTTTTATTTCTCTATCTACATAGATAGATAAAGGTTTTTATTTTGAGGGACAAGATTTACTTCCATTTATGGACTGGAGAAAGGGTGCATTTCTTGCGGGCTGAAGTGCACCATTGATTGGTACCATTTTGGGATAGATGCAACTTTTTTTTTATTACTTTTATTCCAATTTTTAGGGGATATGAAATGAACAAAAAACTGCAATTTTGATGTTTGAATTTTTTTTTCTCTTTACAGTGTTCAGTATAACTGATGTTACATTTTAATAGATCAAACTTTCACGGATGGGGCTATAATAATTATTTCTAACTTCTTAAAACTTTTTTATTTTTTTATTTGTAAAATGGTAAAATGTGGGTGATTTGAACTTTTAATATATATAAAAAAAAAACATTGTTAAAGTCAAATAAATAAATAAATAATATTGAGTCCCCTTAGGGCTTGTTCACACGACATTTTGGATCCGTTTTACAGATTTTTTACCACTGTAAAACTGCATCTGAAAAGTGGCTCCGTAAAACGCAACAGCTGAAGGTGTTTTGGATCCGTTTTGCATGCTTGTCTCATGCGTTTTACGGATCGCTTTGAAAATCTCTTTCTCTCTCCCATTCACGATCTCCTGCTGCTCTGCTCATTCATCTCCATCCCTGCTCACCGCCCATTCACGATGTCCTGCTGCTCTGCCCATTCATCTCCAGCCCCGCTCACCACCCATTCACGATCTCCTGCTGCTCTGCCCATTCATCTCCAGCCCCGCTCACTACCCATTCACGATTTCCTGCTGCTTGATTTTGGTCTGTCTGCTGTGCCCATTCATCTCCAGCCCCGCTCACCACCCATTCACGATCTCCTGCTGCCTCCCATTCATCTCCAGCCCCGCTCACCGCCCATTCACGATCTCCTGCTGCTCTGCCCATTCATCTCCAGCCCTGCTCACCGCCATTTCACGATCTCCTGCTGCTCTGCCCACTCACGATCTCCTGCTGCCCATTCACGATCTCCTGCTGCTCTGCCCATTCACGATCTCCTGCTGCTCTGCCCATTCACGATCTCCTGCTGCTCTGCCCATTCACGATCTCCTGCTGCTCTGCCCATTCACGATCTCCTGCTGCTCTGCCCATTCATCTCCAGCCCTGCTCACCGCCCATTCACGATCTCCTGCTGCTCTGCCCATTCATCTCCAGCCACGCTCACCGCCCATTCACGATCTCCTGCTGCTCTGCTCATTCATCTCCAGCCCCACTCACCGCCCATTCACGATCTCCTGCTGCTCTGCCCACTCACGATCTCCTGCTGCTCTGCCCATTCACGATCTCCTGCTGCTCTGCCCACTCACGATCTCCTGCTGCTCTGCCCATTCACGATCTCCTGCTGCTCTGCCCATTCATTTCCAGTCCAGCTCACCGCCCATTCACGATCTCCTGCTATCTGCCTTCCAATCCTGCTGCTTGCCATTCACGATCTCCTGCTGCTCTGCACATTCATTTCCAGTCCAGCTCACCGCCCATTCACGATCTCCTGCTGCTCTGCCCATTCATCTCCAGCCCCTCTAACCGCCCATTCACGATCTCCTGCTGCTCTGCCCATTCATCTCCAGCCACGCTCACTGCCAATTCACGATCTCCTGCTGCTCTGCCCATTCATCTCCAGCCCAGCTCACAGCCAATTCACAATCGCCTGCTGCTCTGCCCATTCATCTCCAGACCCGCTCACCGCCTATTCATGATCTTCTGCTGCTCTGCCCATTCATCTCCAGCCCCGCTCACCGCCCATTCACGATCTCCTGCTGCTCTGCCCATTCATCTCCAGCCCCGCTCACCGCCCATTCACGATCTCCTGCTGCTCTGCCCATTCATCTCCAGCCCCGCTCACCTCCCATTCACGATCTCCTGCTGCTCTGCCCATTCATCTCCAGCCACGCTCACCACCCATTCACGATCTAATGCTGCTCTGCCCATTCATCTCCAGCCCCGCTCACCGCCCATTCACGATCTCCTGCTGCTCTGCCCATTCATCTCCAGCCCTGCTCACCGCCATTTCACGATCTCCTGCTGCTCTGCCCATTCATCTCCAGCCACGCTCACCGCCCATTCACGATCTCCTGCTGCTCTGCCCATTCATCTCCAGCCCCGCTCACCACCCATTCACGATCTCCTGCTAGTCTGCCCATTCATCTCCAGCCACGCTCACCGCCGATCCCTGCAGCCCCGCTCATCGTCGATCCCACGATCCAGCCCCCTGCAGCCGCTCACCTCCGATCCATCAGCTGTGCACTGCGCTTTTCGGATGTGCTTTCAGAAACCAAAACGCCGGCAATACGTACACACAGTGTGGAGCGCATTTGGACAGGTGCCAAAAGCGCACTTCATTATGGCCTATGGGCTTTCACTTGCGTAGAACGCAAGAAGAATTGACACGTCAATTCTTAAAGTGGATCTGAAAAGCGCAGTGCAGGAGAGCTCTCAAAGTCGCATTGGCGAGCTCCCGTGAGAACGGCGATGCGCTTTTGCCATTGAAAGCAATGTTAATCCCACTGACAACTGTTAGATCCGTTTTGCGGATCCGCTTTGCTTGCGCAAAACGGATCCAAAAGCGGATTGGCAAAACCTCGTGTGAACAAGCCCTTAGGGTGCTTGACCATTAGATGGTGCGAGTGTTAATACAGCCTACTGCATTGTACAAACAATGCAATAGGATGTACAAAAAGATGGCAGTTTTACTACATCCTGCCTGGAAATTTACAAAAATGAACATGAGGTTCTTAGAATAATTGGACTATGATCACCATGACCATAACAATCCACGGAGGCTGCATCTACATGACTAAGGATAAAGTATTGTAGGATTCTGAATTAGTATTTGCACAGTAAAACCACAATAATAATATATATATATATACACTCACCGGCCACTTTATTAGGTACACCTGTCCAACTGCTCGTTAACACTTAATTTCTAATCAGCCAATCACATGGCGGCAACTCAGTGCATTTAGGCATATAGACATGGTCAAGACAATCTCCTGCAGTTCAAACCGAGCATCAGTATGGGGAAGAAAGGTGATTTGAGTGCCTTTGAACGTGGCATGGTTGCTGGTGCCAGAAGGGCTGGTCTGAGTATATCAGAAACTGCTGATCTCCTGGGATTTTCACGCACAACCATCTCTAGGGTTTACAGAGAATGGTCCGAAAAAGAAAAAACATCCAGTGAGCGGCAGTCCTGTGGGCGGAAATGCCTTGTTGATGCCAGAGGTCAAAGGAGAATGGGCAGACTGGTTCGAGCTGATAGAAAGGCAACAGTGACCAAATTGCCACCCGTTACAACCAAGGTAGGCAGAAGAGCATCTCTGAACGCACAGTACGGCGAACTTTGAGGCAGATGGGCTACAGCAGCAGAAGACCACACCGGGTGCCACTCCTTTCAGCTAGGAACAGGAAATGAGGCTCCAATTTGCCCAAGCTCATCGAAATTGGACAGTAGAAGATTGGAAAAACGTTGCCTGGTCTGATGAGTCTCGATTTCTGCTGCGACATTCGGATGGTAGGGTCAGAATTTGGCGTCAACAACATGAAAGCATGGATCCATCCTGCCTTGTATCAACGGTTCAGGCTGGTGGTGGTGGTGTCATGGTGTGGGGAATATTTTCTTGGCACTCTTTGGGCCCCTTGGTACCAATTGAGCATCGTTGCAATGCCACAGCCTACCTGAGTATTGTTGCTGACCATGTCCATCCCTTTATGACCACAATGTACCCAACATCTGATGGCTACTTTCAGCAGGATAATGCGCCATGTCATAAAGCTGGAATCATCTCAGACTGGTTTCTTGAACATGACAATGAGTTCACTGTACTCAAATGGCCTCCACAGTCACCAGATCTCAATCCAATAGAGCATCTTTGGGATGTGGTGGAACGGGAGATTCGCATCATGGATGTGCAGCCGACAAATCTGTGGCAACTGTGTGATGGCATCATGTCAATATGGACCAAAATCTCTGAGGAATGCTTCCAGCACCTTGTTGAATCTATGCCACGAAGAATTGAGGCAGTTCTGAAGGCAAAAGGGGGTCCAACCCGTTACTAGCATGGTGTAACTAATAAAGTGGCCGGTGAGTGTATATACACATATACACACACACACACAGTTGAACCATAAGTTTACATGCACTATATAAAAAGACACATATGCATGTTTTTCTCAATATCTGACATGAAATCAGAATAAACCTGCCCCGTTTTAAGTCGATTAGGAACCAAAATTATTTATATTTGCCGAATGCCAGAATAATGAGAGAAAGGGAGAATTTTTAAGACATTTTTATTAGAGAGAGAATTGTGAACTTGCACAACTTGGTTCATCCATGGGTGCAATTTCCAGATACATGAAGGTGCCTCGTTCATCTGTACAAACAATTATATCAAGTACAAACAAGATGGGAATGTCCAGCCGTCATACCGCTCAGGAAGGAGACGGGTTCTGTGTCTCAAAGATGAACGTGCTTTGGTCCGACATGTGCATATTAACCCAAGAACAAAAGCAAAAGACCTTGTGAGGATGCTGGTTTAGGTCAATTAGAATTACCAAAATTATTTATATTTGCCAAATGCCAAAATAATGAGAGAGTGAGTGTTTAACCCTTTAAGGACCAGGTGGTTTTTTTTGTTGACACGTTCGTTTTTCCCTCCTCGCCTTCTGAAAGCCATAACATCTTTATTTTTCCACCTACATAGACACGAGGGCTTTTATTTTGCGGGACAAGATGTACTTTCTAATGGTGTTATTCACTATACTATAGAATATACTGGGAAACCGCAAAAAAATTCCAAGTGGGACAAATTGTGAAAAAAAATGTATTTTCGCCATGTTTGGGGGGGGGTTTTGCTTTTACGGCGTTCAATCTTCGGTAAATATAATGTGTTATCTGTATTATTCAGGTTGTTACGCATCCGGCAATACCAAACATGTAGGGTTTCCGTTATATTTTGGTACCGTAGAAAAATTCCAAACATTTTCTATTTCTGAAATTTGCGCCACGGCGCCATTTTGTGCGACCAATAACTTTTTTGTACTAACACCTACGGACGTCACTGAGGGGGCATTTTTTGCGGGCTGAAGTGTACTTTTTATCGCTAGCAGTTTGGAATGCATGCGACTTTTTTGATCCTTTTTATTCCATTTTTTGAGTGACGTAAAATGACCAAAAAACGCAATTTTGCCGTTTTGAATTTTTTTCTTATACGGTGTTCAGCGTACGGGAAAAAATGTATGTTATATTTTTATAGATCGGACTTTTTCGGACGCGGCGATACCAAATATGTGTAACTTTTTTATTATTTTAATGATTTTCTTTGTAAAATGGGGAAAGGGGGGTGATTTGAACTTTTAATACTTTTTTATTTTGTACTTAAAACTTTATTTATTTTTATTTTTTTTACTGTAACATTGAGGCCAACTGTGGTGCTTGACCACGAGGTGGCGCCATTGTTAATACAACCTAATGCATTGCATAGGCAATGCCTTAGGGTGTACAAAGATGGCTGGTTCCCCACTTCCTGTCTGCGGACGGACGTGGGGCAACCGGCAGGTAAGGACGGGAGCCTTCACAAGCTCCCACCACAATGCCCGGTGATCGGCGCAGCATAGCTGCGCTTATGCCGATCGCGGCAACCGATCGGCGTTTAATTCAGACGCCGCGGCCATCTTATGCCACGGCGCTGATGGGTAAAACAGCGCCAGCGGGCGGAGCAACCCGCCGGCGCTGTGACTGCCGGGTGTTCGCGGCGATTTGCCGCTAAAACCCGGCGTGCTGGGGGGGGGGGGGTGTCGCGGCGCGATCCCCCTGCAAAGCCCCTTAGCCGCCCTGGGACGAACTGATACGCCCAAGGTCGTTAAGGGGTTAAGGTATTTTTATTACTTTCTGCAAAGTCAAAAGTTTCCATCCATTTCATTAGTATTTGGTAGCATTGCCCTTAAACCGTATGACTTTCACAAGCTTCTCACAATAGCTGGGAGGAATTTTGGCCCAATTCCCCTTTACAGAACTGTTGTAACTGAGCCATGTTTGTAGGTCACCTTGCTCGCACCTGTCTTTTCAGCTGTACCCATACATTTTCAATAGGACTGATCAGGGTTTTGTGATGGCCACTCCAAAACATTGACTCGGTTATCCTTTAGTCACTTTGTAACCAGTTTGGCAGTAGCTTTGTGTCATTGTCCATTTGGAAGACCCATTACCGTCCAAGCTTTAAAGGGGTTGTCTCATCTCAAAATTCCATAGGATGCATGAATGAAATAATGCTGCTCTGCTCTGTCCCTTCCTGGTCAAGCTGTCTGTAATTAGCATATGAACTGTGTATTCAGACCTCTGCTAATTAGATAAATCTCATGCTGTCAGGACCAGGGAAGCTTCTGAGGTAAAGCAAACAGCAGAAATTACTGTCTTTTGTCTGAAAGATCAGATAACAAAAAAGCTCTCATTGTCCAGAGTTCTGTGTGATGACATCACTCCCTGCTATCAGATAGAACAAACAGCAGGTAGGAGAAGTACACAGGTCTGTCACTTGGGGAACCAGAGAGAGCACCGAAGGTAATAAAATCACTTGTAGCTCCTTAACAAAAAAAAATTAACAACACAATATATTTGGAAAACATCTTCATTTAGTGATCCAAACATGCTGTAAGCTAATCTTTGTAGCGGGACAACCCCTTTAACTTTCTGGCTGATGTCTTGAAATGTTGCTTCAGTACTGTAACATGATGTCAGTTCTTTCCTCATGATGTCATCTATTTTGGGAAGTACACCAGTCCCTCCTGCAGCAAAACAACCCCACAACATGATGCTGCCATCCTCGTGTTTCACAGTTGGCATGTTGTGTGTTCTTATGCCTTCAAGCTTCTCCCTTTTTCCTCCAAACGTATTGATGGTCACTATGGCCAAACTGTTAAATTTTAGTTTTGTCAGACCACAGGACATGTCTCCAGCAATGTAAGTCTTTGTTCCTGTGCATTTGCAAACATTAATCTGGCTTTTATGTTTCTTTTGGAGTAATGGCTTCTTCCTGGCAGAGTGGCCTTTCAGCCCATGTTGATACAGTACTCCTTTCACTGTAGATAATGACACAATCTTACCAGCTTCCGCCAGCATCTTCACAAGGTCTTCTGCTTTTGTTCTTGGGTTGATCTGCACATGTCGGACCAAAGCACGTTCATATTGGATTTGCCGTCGGCCCCATACATTGAATGAAGAGGGTCGATGGCAAATCTGAGAACCGACGGCAGCTTTTGCGCAAATCTGTGCCAACAAATATCAAAATGCTGCTGGATTTTGGGAACCATTCAGACATATGCTGTGTGGACTTAGTCTTAGGGGTAAGTTCACATGACTGATCTGGAGGCTGATTTATCAGCCTCCAAATCAGCTTCAAATACTTGTCTGAAAAACCGCCTCAGAATCAGCAGTTTTCAGACGAGAATTTGATGAGGTTTTTACCATGTGAGTTTCAGCCCCATTTTGTTTCCCAAACACTCATACAAATTTCTTGCCAGGGCAGTTTTTGGGCGCAGACCAGCATCCAAAACAGCGTAAAAAAACAACACACTTGTGGACGAGGTTTTGAAGCTCTTCATTGATTCCTATGGGTATTTTACGTGTGGAAAACACCTCAAGAATTGACGTCACTTATTTCTCAGGACTAAAAATCAATGAAGGTGAACGAGTGGCGTCTTTTAATCATTTTGGAGCGGATCCACACAACGCTGAAAACAGCGTCCAAATCAGTCGTGAAAACATGCCCCACTGTGCAGCTGTGATTTCTGCATGGACGTTTAAGAACGACCATGCTCAGTTAGGGGTCAACCATCTGGATATATGAAGTCAACAGGCGGTCAGCAACTAGTTAAAGGGGTTTTGTCACGAAGTAAAATTGACGTGGGAAGTTTGTAAATTAAATAATAAACATTTTCACCATTGATCATTATTAAAAATTCTGCACCGTTTTTGTTTTAGCTGCTCGTTAGTGATCCATTGTTTACAGTTCGTCTCCAGGGGAAACGACCAGGGCTGTGAGCTCCTCAGTCCCCGGTCGCACTTGCTCAGAATCACCTCTCCCTCAGGCAGCTACTGAGTGTTCAAACCTCAGGTGCTGTACTTACTCTCGTCCCCTGTCCTCCTTAGTAATTAGTCACACAGTGCAAATAGATAAAAAAGAAACCTCAATGAGGTTTGTGCATTTATAAAGAGAAAAAAAAAAAACAACACAGGTTTGGTTCCTGCAGGTATTTGAACCGAGGACCCTTGTGCCTGGAGGCAAAAAACTTACCTCTCAGCTACTCACAATGCTTGAAATAAACAGACCTTTCTTTGACTACAGAGAGGAAAGGGCCTGGTAATGTCAGCCTGCTGGGTCACATGATATGCAATTCAAACAAATCACACACGCCCCCCTCTGAGCACACAGAGCTGAAGAGCTGGATGCATGAAAGGTATGGAGGTATGGAATGAGATCGTGGCAAAACCCCTTTATGGCTTGGACACTAAGGGATTAACCTTCAACCTGACATTGCTCGGAGGCTGACGTCCTAGTTGGGTAGGGGTCCCGCAAATGGACACAAACTTACGCCCTGATGATTGTGCAAACTCTAAAATAGAGTATGTACGATCGCTGCGGGAAACCAGCTGTAAAATACAGTAAATGAAATAATTATTTGATCCCTTGCCGATTGTGTAAGTTTGCCCACTGACAAAGACATGAACAGTTTATAATTTTAGGGGTAGGTTAATTATAACATTGAGAGATAGAAAATCCAAAATAAAATCCCCGAAAATCACATTGTTTTTAAAATTTTATAAATTTTTTTTATTTTGTGACAAAAAGAAT
>JAODAL010080552.1:0-12204 GCA_025379985.1 Phyllomedusa bahiana | reverse complement strand
TAAAGCAATCAACAAAAGGCAAAAAAAATTTTGTCAGTTAAGGTGCATACAAGGGGTCCCACTTACTACCCCTATACCGATACAACTTCAGCCCCTTTTTTATCGTATCAGTTGCTCATTCAGGTAAATGCTCCAGGATGTACAGTAAAAAAAAAAGTCTTCTTTCAAATCGATCTGATCAGCCAACAAACTGGTGTTTGCTTGTTTGTTGGGTGACCCGGAAAATTTTTCAAAAGGCCAAAAACCCAAATTTTCCCCAAAAAACCCACTGGCCAATTCATTGGCTCATGGTAAAGGGCTTCCTTTTTTCAGCTCTTAACTGATACTTCAAAAAACCAAAAATTTTTAAAAATTAATTTTTTCCCAAAATTCCAAAGCAACAGGGGAAGGCTTTTCTATCCATTCATCAGGGTAGGGCCGTTAACTTCTTAAGGCCACCCACCGACTACAGACGAGGGGGTTGGGTGCTTGCCCTTCTTTCGCAGCAACGTCTAGAGACAAAAAGTAAAGTTTTTTGGCTTTGGTCGCTACAAGCAGCGCGGAAAAAAACCCTCCAACCCCGGCGCTTAACCCTTTAAATTGCCGGGGTTTTTTTTGGGACCGCACATAATCAGAGGGTTTTTTCCCCCTACCCCATCGGGGATCGGACTCCCTAAACCCGATAGAGCCCGGGGAATGCCCTTTTCATTCAGCTCGGGAGTACCCCCAGGGCGGGCGTTGATGGGAACCCTATATTGGGGGACACGGGGTTTTCTCCCCTTTACTGCGCCTGTGTAAAACTGACACGAGTAAAAAAAACTGTAAAAAAGTTACCCCCTTAAAAGGGCTTAAAAAAAAAAGAAAAATCATAAAAAGTAAGAAAAAAAAAAATAAAAAAAATAAAAATGAAATTAAGTAAGAAAAAAAAATTTTTGCATAAAAAAAACCCCTAAAACCCAAAAAAAAAAAACCTACACATATTAGGAAACCTTTTAACAACGGGGAATAACCGTAGAATTAAGCTAACAGCTTACCTATTGAAAAATGTGAATGGTGTAAAAAAATAAATTAAACAAACAAAAAATCTTTTTTAAATTCCGAAATTAAACTTTTTTAAAACTCAAACAAAATGCCCCAAAAAAGTACAACTTCCCCTTTGCAAAATAAAAATCCTCAAAACAACGGGTGTTACGAAAAAATAAAAAAAATTTTAAATGACAAGTTTGGGGCCTTTATTATCGACAAAGTTTAAAGGGGGCCAAGGGTTTTTAAAAGGGTGATCGAAATTTTTAAAATCTTCATAATTAAGGGCTAAAATCTGTGCATCATCTATTAAGATCGCCCCATTATGGGCGCTTCCTGAAAATTTTTTGGGGTTCCACCCAAACCCAGATTACAGAAAAGAGCAGGGTGAGATGTGGGGCGACGTCATCGATTTGGGATGGGGTTAATGGGTTGCGTTTGGGGCGGGAAAAAAAAATCACTTTCCCCTCGTTTTCCATAGAAAATTTTTTTCCCGTTCCCCTCAGGCCCTCCCCACGTCTCATAGGAGGGGACGTGCGCTTTTGCCTGGGGCCCCGAACAGCCAGGGGGAAATTATTCAAAATTTCTGCAAGGGGGGGAAACCTCTACTATTACTGTAAATCCTTACAATTTAGTTAGTTTGGGAGATTGGAAGTTTTTTATGTAATTTGGGTTAGTTTTTTTTAAAAAAGGACATCAAACCGCTGAAAATCAAAAGGGAAGTGGGGGGGGGGGGGGCCCCCCGGGCCCAACACAAAAACAAGCTCTATAAAGAACACTGATAAAGTTCACCAAAAACTTAGTTTTAACATTGCACTGGGAATAAAATTTATTATTAACTTTTTTCTATTGAAATATTTCCCGGAATTTGGGCACCCCAACTTATAAATTTGGATACACAAAATTTCTATTTAAATGCAGGCTCTGTGTTAGGTACAAAAAATCCCCTTTTTTTTATCAGTATTTCATTTCATATAGGGGGTTTTATTTTCCCAATTTTTAAAACCCCTTCCACCTTTTTTCATATATCCACCTTGCACTTTAAAACCCGAAAACAGCAATTTTTAAAAGTCACCACAGGTGAAAATTTTTAAAGGGGCAAAAAAAACCGTGTATTATCCCAAAAAATAAAATACGTTTAATTTACTTTTTGGCGCACTTTCAAACTTTGTTCATTGACCCCACTTGCACGAAATTTTAAAAAAAAGCAATTTTTAGTCCCACAGGTAATTTAAAAAGGGGCAAAAAATACATTTTATTTATCCCCAATACATTTCAGATTTCGTGTTTTTTTTACTTTTTGGCGCAAATCCCTTTTTTTCATTGAAAGCAAACTTGCACGTAAACTGAAAAAGGGAATTTTTTAAAAAAAGTCCCCAAAACCCCAAGGTGAAAATTGGGAAAAGGTTAAAGGGAAAAAATACAAATTTTTTATCCGATCACATTTCAGATAGTGGGTTTTTTTACTTTTGGGGGCACACAGCTTTGTTCATTGACCACTTGCACGTAAATTTAAAACAAAGCAAAAATTTTTATCACCACAGGGGAATTGAAAGGGGGCAAAAAATACATTTTTTTTTATCCAATACATTTCCCGAAACGTTTTTTTTTACTTTTGGCGCACTTACAGCTTTGTTCATTAAAGCAGCTTTTCACGAAAATTCTGAAAACAGGGAAATTTTTTAGTCACCAAAGGTGAATTGAAATTTTCAAAAAATACCTTTTTTTTATCCAATACATTTCAGAAAACTGTTTTTTGAATTTGGCCCCACTACAGTTTGCTCCCTTGACGAAACTTGCACGTAAATTAAAAAAGCAATTTTATAGTCACCCCCAGGTGAATTGAAAGGTGCAAAAAATACCTGCATTTTAAAGAAAACAAAACAGATAAAGAGGGGTTTTTTTTTTCACTTTTGCCCAGTCCAGATTTTTTGATAGAGACACCTTGCAGTTTTAAAATTGAATCCACAATTTTTTTTTGATTAGAGGGTTTTGAGAATACTGTGTTTTTGCCATTTTTTAAATAAGAATTTTCCAAAACTATTCCAACCTTCTCAAATTTTTAATTTTTCTGAACAGGAGCGAAAGCGGGTGGTAAGCGAGCAAAGAGGGGGTCACATAGAGGTAGAGGTACGGGGAAAGGTGCCTTCCATGCTGGCGACAACACGCAGCCAGGGATCGCCCAGTTGCAGGACCGTCGGGGCCTGTCATCGCTGGGCCCAGGCCCTGTGAATCTCAGTAACAAAAACCCGCCCCAAATCCCCTTCATTTTAAATGCAACCTCATCCAGCAGTCTTCCCTCCTGTCCTCCCAGTCACGGCCACAAATGTCTCAGCATCATCAGCATCCGCCCAACATAAGCACCCCAAAGTCCCCCGTGTCCCACCACTGGGGGATAACCATTTTGAAGACCCTTTGATGACAAAAATGGGGTTTGGGGCAGAAGCTTTTAAAAAAGATCAAGAGGATGATTTAGTCCCCTTTGACGCCATTACTGATGCCACAGAGGAGGGAAGGAAGCCGGTCAATCGGCAAAAAATCCCGGCGGTCGGAAACCCCTTCAGGCCCTTTTGCTTGTAGCCCGCGTTTTGGGATCGAAATCAGGACACCAAGTCACCTGTTTTGATGTGATGATGATGACGACATTGCGGACCCATCCGGTTTTTCCGCAGAATTTGCTTGCGAGCATTTATCAGGGAGAGAGGAAGCGATGGGGTTTGTCAAACGGGTCCCGCCAAAAAAAAGGGGAAAGGGCGTGCAGAATCGCTATATGTTTCCCCCAGCCAGGGTCAGCGAAACCCCGCTCCTCGCTTATCCCCGTAAAAAATGCCCCGGGATCTAAAGCCTGGGCCTTCTTTAGCAAAACTCTGATTCACCCAGGATTCATATGCCGCCTTTGCCGAAACGATAAGGGGTTAAAACCACCCCCAAAATGTCTAGTCCATGCAGCGAATGCAGGTTTGGAAGGGGGGAACATTTGGCCAAAAAAGGGCCAACCAAAGGGGGCCTCCACCACGTCAACCCCTGTCTCCCCCTCCTCCCCCCGCCACCACCAACGTTCCTCAGTGAAAATGTCTCTAGAGTCAGATCAGGGATCACCTCCTTCCAGCCCCCACCGTCGCCCAAGTACCACCGCACCACCAAGACCCATCCTACCCCTTCTCCTTCCCCCAGTTTGCACCGCACGCCTAAAGGGCCAGCCCCTAGCACCAACCTTCGTCTTCCGGGTTTGGGACAGAAAAAAAATTTTAAAACCCCAAAACCATCCCAAACCCAAAAACCCTGAATGTCGGCATTGCCAGGCTTTTGGCCTTGGAAATGTTCCCTTTTCCCGTTTTGGGGGACACAGATGGGTTCCGCCACGGCATGGCCCTTCCCTCCCCCCAATACCAATCCGACAGCATTTTTTTTGCCAAAAAACCCTCCCTGCCCTGGCACCGGTCCATCAAAAAAATTTCAAGGCATTGTCTCATCTTGGGGCCAAAAAGTCCATCGCCCACCGACCCCGGACTAGTAAGCACGCCCGAGGCCCGCTTTTCCCTTTGACAGCCACTGGGTTTAAACTGGGGGTGTCCTGGGGTTGACTGTGGCTCTCGGCCGGCGCACCTCTTCAAAACTGCAGGGATGGTGCAGGTTTTTCCCCCCAAAGGTCCTCTGGGGGCATAGTCCCCCAAGAGAAACCAAGCCTTTTTTGAAATTAATCTGTCTTGGGAGACCGCCCCACACGGTCAACGTGGACGCTCCCCCAAAGCCGAGCGCGGGCTGGGGTGACAGAACTTGTCCAGGCAAGGTGGATGCAAAGGGCGAAATCTGCGGGCCCCCTTAAAACGGTAGGGCTGGAGAAATCCCTTGTCTGGCAAATGTCAAACCGGGTCTCCGGGGAAAATTTCAAAGACCCCGGGGTTTGGGGACTGCCTGCTGAAGAAGGCTCGAGGGTTTTATTCGATTTCTCCGTTACACCCAGCTTCTCCTGCCTGGCGTGTTGCAGCTCAGCTCCCCTCCCCGTAACGTCCTTTGTTACGTGGCCCCCCACGGGGAATTCCACCCTCCACATGCCCGGTTTGGCAGCAACCCAATGCCATTACAAAGCTAAACAGGGGGTTTTTGCCCTCGGGTTGAGCCACCGAAGTGGGGCGGTGAAAGAGTCGCAACCATCCTTGCCAGTTTTGAAGAAGCCCCCAAAAAGGGTCATGCGGCAATGCCCTTGTCAGCATGAGCATTGTGGTGACTTAGTTCTGGAACGATCTTTGGGACACTCTGAAACAACGGTCCCGCCAGCGACGGAAAGGGGAGATGGACACAATCGGACACGGAGCCTTTCTCCCGTCAAATCCAAAAGGCCCGACAGTTTCACAATTTTCATGGGTCTTCATTGGGCAGGGGGTTTCGGGGCCCAGAGCTAGTGCAAGGGGGCGCATCAGCTCTCAGGGTGCATCTCTCAGGCAAGTCAGGGTGTGTTGAAGCTGTGCCCGGGGGCAGCGGAGGGGAGGAGGAGAGGAGGTATTCCTAGAACCGATGTTAGACTCCCGCCTTGGAAAGGGTTGGCAAATTGAGGCGGGAGGGGGAAGATGAGGAAATCAGTTTGCTATGCCCCTCGACCCAAGGGTTGGGAAAAACAAGGGTCCACTCTCACATTCTTTCTCCATTTCCTCCAAAATGATCCCACATTTTAAAGGGCCCTCAAAATGAACAACATTACTGGGTGGCCACCCTCCCGGATCCAAAAAAAAAACTCAGCAAAATTTTCCTTCCACCCCCCCAAATAGAATAAAATGCAGGAATGGAGACCTTTGCGATTGACAACTGGAGAATTGTTGCGTTGTTCACTTCTTCAAAAGCCCTGGAACAACGCCAGCGACTGACAGCAGCAGAGTGCCAAAACCGACGGCGCACCAGCACGGAAGGTGGCAAACCCAATGGGGGACCCTGGCAATCTTTTTTTACCACCTCACCCAAAGCATCAAGCAGGGGACACATACAACACCCAAAAAACCAGAAAAATCATGGTTTTCACACTATCTCGTTCAACACCGATTTTTTTTTGGGTTGTTCCGGGCCAAAAACACTTCGGGTATCCAAAATGGACGAATGGCCAGCTGGCTCGCCACGCCTTTGAGGGTTGTCCTGCCCAGCAGCCACGTCATATCTGACGGACCTTCAGCACAGCCGAGGAGCATTACAGAAAAGCACCGCTTTCCACAGATAATTTGGACTTTGACTTTACAAGATGAAAACAGGCATGGATCTCTATGATGTTGTCCCCAATTGCCCAGGTCCCCGATTTGTTGCGGTCTATTCACATTCTCCAAACAAAAATGGCCCCTTGAAAAACTTATTTTTAAAATGAACATTTCTTATGCCAATTTTTATTTCATTCCCAACAGTTATTTTTTCTGGTTTTGGGAGGAACTGTAAAAGACACCAAGGTTTTTATGACAAAAACCCTATTCCTTTTACTCACTTCATCTTTAATTTTTCGCATTGTCAAGGTTTTGGGGTATGTTGCCTCACAATTTTTAACAGTGGGGTAGAAGTCATTTTTATAATTTTTTTTTATGCGCTTTTAAATTGCAGCAAACTAAGTCCTATTCTAAAAAATTTGTTTTTTAATAACATTTTTTTTCACAATTGTCCAAAGTGGTCAAGGTCAGCTTTGAATTTTTGGAGGGGATTTTGCGTGACTGCAGCTTACACAGGCCTATTATAAAAAAAATATTTTTTCTAACAGACATTTGTTTTTTCACAATTGTAAGGTTTGGTCAAGGGGGATGGTCTGCGAAACAGGAATAGGTAGGACACGTTAAGGGCCATATGCAAAATACTTGTTTTTGCAAAATCTTTAACAAGCTATAAAATCCCCTTTTTGAACAACCCATTTTAATATAATTAAAAAAAGAGAAACAAAGACATGGTGGGATTCAAACCTAAATTTTAAAAAGTGTTTTTAGAATTAAAAATACTAAAAAAAATTGCATGTACAAAATAGCTGTTAAAAAAATCCTCTGAATTGTACAAGGGGGGGGACAGGAAAAACTTGACCGATGTAGGTTTTTTAAGGACAGGGATATGGGCCGGACAAGAAAAAAGTGCAGGACCCTTTTTCCCCCAGCAGTTGAGTAAAATGGGAAAAAGAATGCCAAGAAAAGGGCCCTGGGGTAACGGGGCGTTAACCCCAGTATTTTCCCAATGAAGCTCAATTGGTCCCACTCATACGGAGGGGGAAAGGGTACCCAGGCTTGACTGGTACTGAAAGGTGGATTCTCACACTTCCCTTCCGCATCTCTTCAGCACAAATTTTCGTTGCTGGGTTTATCAGGGGATTTAAACCGCGTTTAAAGATGCGGACGCCCGCCCGGGTTCACCGCACCCCTGTAACTTGGGCCCCGGGTCTGCTGTGGCATGACAGGTATAAATCAATGTCCCCGTTTTAACTAAAAAAGGGGTTGAAAACTCCCTTTTTTCCCACTTTTTTAAACTGGGGGGGCAGACAGGTTTAATTTTTACTGCGGGCCAGGGGCAGGTATAGTTTTTCCAGTTCAACTAAAAAAGGTGGTTTAAAACTTTCCTTTTTCCGGCATTTTTTAATATGGGGGTCAGACAGGGTTTTAAAGGTCATACTTTTCGGTCCAGGACAGGTATAGCAATGTCCAGTTCAACTAAAATGGGGTTTAAAGACTCCTTTTTCCGGACTTTTAATATGGGGGTCAGAAGGGTTTTAATGGATACTCGGGCCAGGCTTCTTAATGTCCCAAAAGAAACTAAAATGGTGGTTGAAAGCCCTTTTTCCCGGGACTTTTTAATCTGGGGTCAGACAATTTAAGGGTCAGCTGCGGTCCAGGACAGGGTTTGTCAATGTCCAGTTCAAAAAAAGGTGGTTCAAAGATACTTTCTTCCGGCACTTTTTAATCTGTGGTATGCAGTTTTTAGGTCATGCTGCGTTCCAGGACAGGGATATTCAATGTCCAGTTCAAGTAAAATGATGGTTTTAAATAATACTGCCCTTTTGGCACTTTTTTAAATTTTGGGGGATGCAGGTTTAAGGGTCTTGCTGTGGTACAAGACAGGGATAGTGAATGGTGTGTGACTTTTTTTCTGTGGCTTTTATAGCCTAAGTGTTGTGCCTAAGATGTAGCAGGTATCCATTTGACTGTTGTGGCTGTTAATTCCAGCTTCTCCAGCTCTGTTTGGGTGTAAGAATGAAGGTGTTGTTGCTCTCCCATAGACTTTAATGGTCATCGGAGATGATCGACTATCGAAAAACCTTATCGATGCTGGCCGACTATCGCCCGATGTCGATAGCCAACGTAATCGCTCAACACTAGTTATGACTGTTAAAACACATGGATGCAAAAATTAAGGCCTTTTCAGGTTGGGGGCTTAAGTGGTTAATCTTTAGGCCAGTGCTCACCATGCTTTAATGATTTCAACAGCTTTTTTCAATTTCTTGATGATCATTCCTGTCTCATTGTTGATGGTATTCAACCAATGGGCCTTTGGTCTCCCTTGTTTCCTTTTACCATTAACTCTCTCGAGCAGCATCTCCTTTTCTAGAGAATTTCCAGAATAGATCACTTTCTGTCTTGTAATCTTGCCTTCCTGGACAATTCTGGGTTTATAGAATGAAGAATATTCTTGTTGTTGATCTTAGCTGTCCAGGGGAGTCATAAAAGTCATCTCTAGCACCACTGCTCAAAAATATTGATTATTCTTTTGTTTACTTCCATGAGCATTTGCATCACCCAGCCATATGTCATGATTGGAAACAGAGTGGCAATGATCAGTCTTCTATGGAAAACAAAACATCGCTGGACTTCCATATTTGGTCCATGCTCACCATGGCTGCATGCCCCTGTTTTAACTGATGCTCGATCTCCGCTGTCAAACCATCACTGATCAAACAGCGATTCAAGAAATTTGAGGCTTTTGACCACTTCAATTTCTTTATTGTTGACCTTGTCGATTTCTCTTTTGGTGTTAGTCATGTTGTTGGTCTTTTTGGTGATCAGGAAAAATCCCCTCCTACTGCTTTCTTTTGGCTTTTAATCAGCTTCTTCAGGACCTTTTCACTTTCTGCCAGCACCGTTGTTATCAATTCCATCTCAGGTTCTTCTGCCAATTGCATCTATCTATCTATCTATCTCTATCTATCTATCTATCTATCTATCTATCTATCTATCTATCTATCTATCTATCTATCTATCTATCTATCTATCTATGTCCTTGTTCTTTTAAATTGAGCCTGTTATCAACTGAAACTGTCCCCAAGCAGCTTGGAAAACCACTTGATCATATCCATAGCACTGTACATACTAAAAAACTCTCGATCCTGTTACATATTATCAAGATAGATGCTCATTTTAATTATTGTGCACACTTTTTCATGGTGACCTGAGTGGCTTGTTTATTGGGGGCATTAATTGGGACAAAGCCCAACTTAAGGTTAACATAATGATGTAGATCATTTTGTAGATAATGCACAAGTCTGGTTGGTTGGCTGTGTAATATTACAATATTAAAGGAGCATTCCAGGTAACCCCTTTGCCGCAGTGACTTGTTTTCATTATGTTCGTTTTCTCCTCCCCGTCTTCCAAAAGCTGTAACCAATTAATATTTTCCATCAACATAGACCTATGAGGGCTTGTCTTTTGTGGAACAAGATGTACTTCTAATGGTACCACTGACCATAGCACAAAATGTACTGGGAAATCCCGAAAAAATCTTTGTGGGGTGGAATGTGAAAAATATGCAATGCACCATTTTTTTGTCCGGGTTGTTTTTATGTATTTCACGATTTGGTGTAAACAATGTTATCTGTATCTGTAGGGCAACTAAGGAGTGGCTCCGTAAGAAGCATTTCAAGATCCTGGAGTGGCCTAGCCAGTCTCCAGACCTGAACCAAATCGAAAATCTTTGGAGGGAGCTAAAACTCATTGTAGCCCAGGAACAGCCCCAAAACCTGAAAGATCTGTATGGAGGAGTGGGCCAAAATCCCTGCTGCAGTGTGTGCCAACTTGGTCAAGAACTACAGACAATATCTGACGTTGGTAATTGCAAACAAAGGTTTCTGTGTCATATATTAAGTTCTGTTTTTCTATTGTATCAAATACTTATTTCATACAATAAAATGCAAATTAATTATTTAAAAATCAGTGTACCTATGATAAAAATTAAAGACCTTTTCATTTTTTGTAGGTGGGAAAACTTGCAAAATCGCCAGTGTATCAAATACTTATTTCCCCAACTGTATATGTATACAGGCAGTCCCCGACTTACAATGTTCCAACTTACATCTGTCTCCATGCCTCATAATTCTACAAATGGAGACTTATTGGTGACATCACACACGCCCCATAATAACGTTGAAATGTCTCAAGCCTTCCTCTGCCCACAGTGTCTTCCTGCTGGCACAGCACAGCAGCTCTTTTTCACCTTCCTCCCTCCTTGTGCTGGAAACCTCTGTCTAAAGGCCAGCACAACAGCTATCACTCACGCCACTCTGGTCTTGCGCTGTAGGCCCCAGCAAGAGTAGTCTCTTTTCACTGCTTCCAGTTACCTCCACCCCTCCCCTGCCGCCTTCAATGTAAAATACAGTACTGTACTGTATCACCACCCATACAATTGGTTCACATGTGTATGCTGGCATTTGTAGTAGTGGAACCACAATGTAGCTGAGTGGTAAGCACTTCTGATTTCCAACATAGGGTCCTAGGTTCAATTCCCTGCAGGAACATGTGGATTTCTTTTTTCTCACTTCACATACCTGATTGACTTTTCTTTTCATTTATTTGCACGGTTTGACTAATTAGTAAGGAGTACAGAGGATGGGAGTAGAATGACAACACCTGGGGTTGAACACTTGCTCAGCAGTGAGTGTGTGATTAGTAAGCAGGGAAGAGACTGACAGTAGCTACCTGATAGGAGAGAGGATGTCTGCGCTGTAGAGCTCTCGTCACTGGTCGTATCACCTGGAGATGAACTCTACACTATAGATCACTAAGGTTGCAGCAAAAACAAAAATAGTACAGAAATGTTAATAAGGATTAGTGTTGAGCCGAACCGTTCGGGAAAAAGGTTAGTTCGGCATGAATTTTACGTTTTTTCCTAACCAAATTTTTTGTTGCAAGTTCGGTAAAAAGTTTAGGTTCGGCAAAGGCGTTCGGCGCCTTTTTCAGCTGCTTCCTTCAGTTTTGACAGCCAACCAATTAGTGTAGAACACATGGGGGGGGGAGGGTTTAAAAAACAGCACCAGTGAGGGTGATGACGTCACGCTGCTTACACTGTGCACCAGCTCCCAGACCTGCCGCATGAACCATGGAGAGGCGAGTATGTTTTTTTTTTTATTTTTTCATTCACTACAGGGGGAAATTACTATCTGGCTGCAGGGGGCAACTATCTGGCTACATGGGAAAAACTACCTATCCAAGCGGGCAACTATCTGGCTACAAGGGGGAAACCACCTGGCTACAGGGGAAAACTACCTGGCTACTGGGGGCAACTATCTGGCTACAGCGGATATATTAACTGGCTACAGGGGGCAAAAACCTGGCTACAGAGGGATAATTTCTACCTGGCTACAAGGAGCAGATATCTGGCTACAGGGGGCAACTACCTGTCCAAGGGGGCAACTATCTGGCTACAAGAGGGAAACCACCTAGCTACAGGGGGCAACTATCTGGCTACAGCAGGCAGCTACCTGGCTACATGGGGAATAATTACTACCTGGCTACAGGGCGCAGCTTTATGGCTACAGGCGCTACTACCTGGCTACAGGGGTCTACTACCTGGCAATGGGGGACAGCTATCGGGCTACAGGGGTAATCTAACTGGCTACAGGGGGAATACTACCTGGCTACAGGGGGCAACTTACCTTGCTACAAGGGGACATATTACATGGCTACAGGGGGCATATAACCTGACTACAGAGGGCAACTACCTGGCTATAGAGTTCAACTACCTGGCTACCGGGGGCATATTATTTTGCTACAGGAGGCAACTATCTGGCTACAGGGGGCATACAACCTGGCTACAGGGGGCATATTACCTGGCTACAGGGGGCGACTACATGGCTAGAGGGGTCTACTACTTGGCAGCAGGGGGCATATTACTACCTGGCTACAGGGAGCAATTATCTGGCTACACGGAGGAAACTATATGTCCAAGTGGGCAACTATCTGGCTACAAGGGGGGAAACCACCTGGCTAA
>JAODAL010080551.1:0-12205 GCA_025379985.1 Phyllomedusa bahiana | reverse complement strand
TTTTGGTGGGAATCTCTGGGAAGTGGTTGCCTATTACAGGTGTGTTTTACACTGTTTTATACTATTTGCATGGGGGTTGCATATTTTGGAATTTGATTATTTGGGGACTGCTTGTGATTAAGTTGGCACCTTATACAGCAAACAGAGCGCGATCGTCTTTTATATATATACACTCTTTATCTCTATTAGAGGATTGCAGCAGGAGATTTCCTCTGACGATCTTTGTGCAGCTTGTTCCCTGAAACACCTGGCGCTTGTATCTAAAGTAGTAGTTAGTTTATAACTAGCATCTACCATATGTCCACTATAGATTGGCATCATTTTTTAAATGTCTTCTTTTTTTTTTTTTACGACATTAGAGGGCTTAGAAATTTAGTAGTAATTTCTCACATTTTCAAGAA
This sequence comes from Phyllomedusa bahiana, assembly GCA_025379985.1. Classification (NCBI taxonomy): domain Eukaryota; kingdom Metazoa; phylum Chordata; class Amphibia; order Anura; family Hylidae; genus Phyllomedusa; species Phyllomedusa bahiana. Next base: position 11,804 of record JAODAL010080551.1, on the reverse strand, counting down.
AATTTGCAATATACATTTTTTTAGGGACCACTCCAGTTCTGACGTGGCTTTGAGGGGCCTGCATGTTAGATACCCCCATAAGTGACACCATCTGAGAAACGAGACCCCTTAACGTATTTACAACACTATTTAGGAAGTTTGATAACCCTTTAGATATTTCACAGAAATTAAAGCAAAGTGGAGGTGAAATTTCAAAATTTCACTTTTTTTGCAGATTTTCAATATTTATCCATTATTCACTGGAATACGGTAAATGTGACTAGGTAAATGCAACTTAATATCAATTCCCCCGGTCTGCTGTTTTCAGAGATATCCTATATGTGGCCCTAGTGCATTATTTGGCTCAACCATAAGCCCCAGAATAGGAGGAGCACCTACTATATATATCACTGCAAATACTATACTCTGGGGTCTCATTTTCAATACGATTTTATTTAGGCGCCATTTCAGGTTTGGGGACACCCTAAGGTGCTAAAACTTAATAAACACCCCTAAATAGACCGCATATTGGAAACTACACCCCTTAAGGAATATATCCAGGGGTGCATTGAGTATATAGACCCCACAGGTGATTCACAAATTTTTTTTAGCATAAGGCTGTGAAAATTAAAAAAAATTTTTTCCAATAATCTGCAATTTTAGCTTAAAATGTTTCATATATACAAGGAATCCTGGAAAAAAGAACCCTAAAACTTTGTTAAGCAATTTCTTCCAAGTTCGGCAATACCCTACATGTGGGTGTAAACTGCTGTTTGGGAGCATTGGCAGGGCGTATAAGGGGGGAGCGCTATTTGATCTTTGGAACACAGATTTTGGTGGGGCCATGTCCCCATTTTGCAAAGTCCCAAAGTAGCAGAACAGGCGAAACCTTCCAGAAGTCCCCCCATTTTGGATTCCACACCCTTTCAGGGATCTCATTAGAGATGTATTCTGCATTTTAGGCACACGGGTTGTTCCATAGGTTTTTTTTAGCATTGGGCAACGAAAATGGGGGGGGGGAAACCCCAGTTCGGTAAATTTTTTTTTGAGTTTCAATTTTACAGCATTCGCCGTTGCAGTGTAAATGATGTGATAACTTTACTATGGGGGTCGGTACAATTACAATGATATAGATTTTATATAGTTTGTCTGTGTTATTACTTTTCCACAGTAGAAATACGTCTATAAAAAATTGCGTTTTTATGTTGTCCTATTCTGACAGCCATAACTTTTTTATTTTGCTGTGTGGGGGGGTGTGTATGGGCTTGTTTTTTTGCGGGATGAGTTGAAGTTTTTATTGGTATCATTATGGGGTGCATATGATGCTATGTACCTTTTTATTAAGGTTTTTGTGAGATGTTTTGAACAAAATACAGCAATCTTGGTAGTGTTTTTTATTTTTATTTTTTATAGCGGTCACTGTACGGTATATATGACACACAGGTCAATACGATTACATCGATACCCAATTTGTATATTTTTTTATGTTTTACTGCTTATGGAGTCCGCTGCTCAGTATAAATGATGTGTTATCTGTATCCTCCAGGTCGGTACAATTCTGTCAACACCAAATTTGTAGAGTTTTTGTTATGTTTTTGTGCTTTGAAAAAAAAAACTATTTTTTCTATTTACTTTGCAGCCACAATTTCTTCACATAGTTACTTTTTTTATTTTACAATCTATGGACCTGAGTGAGGGCTTGTTTCTTGCGGGATGAAGTGTATTTTTTATTGCTACTATTTTTGGGTACATGCAACTTTTTGATCATTTTTATTTTAATCTTTGGGTGAAATGATCAAGAGATTTTAGCATTGGGCATAATTTTATTTTTTATTTTTTTTACAGTGTTCAGCGAACGGGATAAATGATGTGATACTTTAATAGATCAGACTTTTACAGATGCAGCCATGCCAATTATTTATTTACATTTTTATTATTTTATTTATTAGATTATTTTATTTATTAAATTTATTATTATTTTTTATTTTTTTTATTATTGTATCTGCAAAATTGCAAAAGCGGCGTGTTTAAACATATTTTTTTATAATTTTTGAAACTTTTTCCTTCTTTTTTCGCTTGTACTTTTAGTTCCCATAAGATATTTGGCCACTAGAGTTGTGATTGCTTGTACACTGTTCTGCAATATAATAGTACTGCAGAACAGTGTTCTAATCTGACTCTCTTACTACACGTTGCCATTGGCAGGATGTAATATATAATAATATAATAGAAGTAAGGAGATGGCAGCAATGGATGCTTTCATTAGGCCCCCAGCTGCCATGACAAGAGGACTCATGATAAGCCACAAGGGAGCCGGAGCTATTTTTTACTTTTTAGGTATTGTGGTCATATTTACTGTGGTTGAATGGGCCAGAGTGGAGCGATCTCCAATCGCGGCTGATAGTGATGGTTTCTAGCCGTAACTACTGACTGGTGAGTCTGCTCCATACTCTCTTATTGGCTAATGACATAAATGTATTTTAAGAGGCTCATGGGAAATGAGTTCGGACTCTGCAGTGCCACCTACTGGATGTAGCATTCCTCAACTCACGGATTTGCTGATCCTTGCAATATGAATGGGATTAGAGCCAGCCAGATATCCATCTGCAGACAGCTGTTTCGCGGTGTTGTCCCGCATCAGTGGAGAGTAGGATACTGGTTGGCTTAGTGAGAGGCTCTAGGGGTAGCTCATAAGGGGTTGCGTTCCACTTTAGGGAGAGACACCATGCAGGTGAGTGAAGACTTATTCACCATTAGTCACTCCACTGAAACTGAAATATGTATTCTAAAAAGATTCATGGGAAATGAGTTATGACTCTGCAGTGCCACCTACTGGATGTAGCCTTCTGCAAGTCACATCCGACTCACTGAGCCTTGCAATGTAAATGAGATTAGAGCCAACCAGATATTAATCTGCAGACAGTTGTTTCAGTGTTTAGTCCCTCATCAGTGCAGAGTAGGATACTGGTTGGCTTAGTGAGAGGCTCTAGGGGTAGCTCATAAGGGGTAACATTCCACTTTATGGAGAGACAATATGCAGGTGAGTGGAGATTTATTCACCATTAGTCGTGCCACTTAACATTAACTATGTATTTATAAAAAGGGTTATGTGAAATGAGCTAGGACTCTGCAGCGCCAGCTATTGGATGTCGCATTCCGCAAGTCACATCCGACTCACTGAGCCTTGCAACGTGAATGGGAGCAGAGCCAACCTGATATTCATCTGTAGACAGCTGTTTTAGGGTGTAAACCCCTCATCAGTGCAGAGAAGAGAACTGGCAGATTGAATGAGAAAGGGGTAACAACTCTGCACCTACTGGATGTAACATTTCTCAATTCACATCCGACTCACTGAGCCTTGTAATCTGAACGGGATAACCAGACCTTCATCTGCAGACAGCTGTTTCAGAGTGTTGCCCCTCATCAGTGCAGAGTAGCATACTGGCTGGCTGGGTGAGAGGCTCTGGGGTAGCTCGAATGGGGTAACATTAGGAAGAAGCACCATGTAGGTGTATGGAGACTTATACACTATTAGTTGCTCCACTGAAATTTAAATTTATTCTAAAAGACTCCTGGGAAATAAGCTAGGACTCTGCAGCGCCATCTACATCCAAAAGCTATTATGTAAGAAGTCTATGAGAGAAGGAAGTAGAGGTAAATCTGGTTTATTAGTTCTGGAGAACAATAGTTGGGTCTGTGCTTGATTCGCCTGAAAAGATGTTAAATCCAGTGAAATTGCTGCTAAGAAACAGCGATGGAGTAAGGAAGCCGGCACTGGCGGAGATGTTCACCCTCAGAGCAGGTGCTGGAAATGCCCATTTTGTTGGATGAAGTCCTGTTGGTGGTTACAGGTTCGGGTTTTGACCCTATAAGACAAAGAGAATATATAAAATACATAAGTGATCAGGAAAGGAAGCAAGAAAAGCAAGACTTGAAGATGCCACCAGAGACTTGTCACCATCGGATGGAGTTGGGGTGGAGAAGTTACACAGCTTACAGGCCTCAATTTTAGATGGGGAACCAAAAATAGACAAAAATACAAATCTGTGGAGGGCAAACAAGGAGAAAATGTCACATCAATAAGAAAGATTTCTATAGAAATGTATTGTCCATCTGGATCTCCTACCTGGGATATGGTCGAAGTTCCTGGATGGTGATGGGCTGGATTTCCTACCCGGGCTGTGCCCGGAGCTGCTGGATGATGATGGGCTGGATCTCCTACCCTGGCTGTGCCCGGAGCTGCTGGATGGTGATGGGCTGGATCTCCTACCCGGGCTGTGCCCGGAGCTGCTGGATGGTGATGGGCTGGATCTCCTACCCGGGCTGTGCCCGGAGGTGTCTGATGGTGATGGGCTGGATCTCCTACCCTGGCTGTGGTTGGAGTTCCTGGATGGTGATGGGCTGGATCTCCTACCCTGGCTGGTAAGTTCCGGATGGTGATGGGCTGGATTTTCTACCTGGATGGGGTGGAGTTCCTGGAGGGTTTGTTGGGCTGGATCTCCTACCCTTGTGGTTGGAGTTCCTGGATGGTGATGGGCTGGATCTTCTACCCTGGCTGTGGTTGGAGTTCCTGGATGCTGATGGGCTGGATCTCCTACCCTGGCTGTGGTTGGAGTTCCTGGATGGTGATGGGCTGGATCTCCTACCCTGGCTGGGTGGAGTTGGATTGGTGATGGGCTGGATCTCCTACCCTGGCTGGGGTGGAGCCTGATAAATGGGTGGGCTAGATCTCCTACCCTGGCTGTGCCCGGAGCTGCTGATGGTGATGGGCTGGATCTCCTACCCTGGCTGTGGGGATCCTGGATGGTGATGGGTTGGATCTCCTACCCGGGCTGTGCCCGTCGCTGATGTATGGTGAGGGGCTGGATCTCCTACCTGGGCTGTGGTTGGAGTTCCTAGATGGTGATGGGCTGGATCTCCTACCCGGGCTGTGGTCGGAGTTCCTGGATGGTGATGGGCTGGATCTTCTACCCGGGCCATGCCCGGAGCTGCTGGATGGTGATGGGCTGTATCTCCTACCTGGGCTGTGCCAGGAGTTGCTGGATGGTGATGGGCTTGATCTCCTACCCTTGCTGTGCCCGGAGCTGCTGGATATGATGGGCTGGTGATTGCTTTAGATAAAGCAATGGCGCCTGCAGATGGGGCATCGAGGGTGGGTCCAGGGGCGTAACTAGAGAAGCCAGGGCCCCAAAGCAAACTTTTGGATGGGGCCCCCTACCCCCCCCCTTGCCCACCTCCCTGACCACGAACATTTACCAGGACATGTGTTTTTGATAAAACAAGGGGTAAATACCTCACCATACATCTCACATATACTGTACCAAACAAATCCCCCCTATACCAAGGGCCAACATTACCAATAACACTACTACATAAGGACCTGATTATAACCTCCAGAACATGACCACGAGTGACTGAATAATACCCTACACTATTACTGATCAGTACACAAAGACCCAAAAGTACCGCCATTAATGAAAAAGGGGGTTTCCATAAAGTTGGTAAACCCCATACCAAGGTTTTAAAACGAAACTCTGCAGACTGTATATAACCACCATTTCAGGGCCATATAGTGATAGATACCAGGTACACAGGCTCTGCAGACTGTATATAACCACCATACAGTGACCATATAGTGATAGATACCAGGTACACAGGCTCTGCAGACTGTATATAACCACCATACAGTGACCATTTTAGTGGTAGACGGGACACCCAGGTATCCCACGTGCTTTGGCAAATTAGTTTTTAAAAAATTTCTTACATTTAGGGCCTCACAGGTGACGTCTTGTCTGTTGAGGTCGTTCACTTTCCCTTTTCTTCTCTATTCGGATCCCAGACCTCATGATGACTTCCTTCGTCCACCTGTCCCCGCAGAATTTACAACACAAACACCTGAGACTCTCACTTTTTTTTAATCATTTTCCCAATGAGTGCCCCCTCCCCCCATGTACAAGCTCTCCATTTATAAATGGCCCCAAAAGGTAAAAATTACCCCCTGGTAATTATGGGGCTCCCCCAGTCGGACTGGAGGGACAACGGGGCCCCCGGGCGGTAGCTAGTAGCTTGGCACCCACCGGAAGTAGCTGGGTAGCTTGGGAGATGTAGGCAGCTTTGGGGCCCTGGGGCAGTAGCTTAGGTTTCCCTTTAGGTAGAATGGGGGCCCCCTGTAGCTTAGGCCACCCCTGTAGGTAGAATATAGCTCTCTGTAGATTAGTGCCCCATGTAGGCAGAATAGTCCCCCCCCCTGTAGAGTAGGGCCCCCCTGTAGGCAGAATAGCCCCCCCTGTAGATTAGTACCCCTGTAGGCAGAATAGTCCCCACTGTAGATAGGGCCCCCTATAGGCAGAATAGTCCCCCCCTGTAGATTAGGGACCCCTGTAGGCAGATATTTCCCCTCCCGTAGTTTAAAGGCCCCCTGTGGGTAAAATAGGGCCTCTGTAGCAGAATAGTCCCCCCCTGTAGATTAGGGACCCCCTGTAGGCAAGGTTCTCCCCCCCCCCAGCATTAGTGCCCCCTGTAGGCATAGTTCTAAAACCCCCAAGCATAAGGCCCCTGTAGGCATGGGTTATCACCCCCAAGCATTAGGGCCCCTGAAGGCATATTTCCCCTCCCCCCCCCTTTAGGCTCCCTGTAGAAATAGTTCCCCTCCCCCCCCCCTTTAGGCCCCCTTAGCATAGTTCTGCCCCCCCTTTTAGGTCCCCTTGTAGGCATCGTGTCCCCCCCCCCTTTAGGGCCCCCCTGTAGGCATAGTTCTCTCCCCCCCCTTTAGGGCCCCCTGTAGGCAAAGTCCCCCCCTGTAGGGCCCCCCCGTACGCATAGTTCTCCCCCCTTTTAGTTCTCCCCCCCCTTTAGGGCCCCCTGTAGGCATAGTTCCCCCCCCCTTTAGGGCCCCCCTGTAGGCATAGTTTCCCCTCCCCCCTTTCGGGCCCCCTGTAGGCATAGTCCCCCCCCTTTAGAGCCCCCTCTAGGTATAGTTCACCCCCCCTTTAGATCACCCTGTAGGCATATTTCCCCCCCCTTTAGGGCCCCCTGTAGCCTTAGTTTCCTCCTCCCCTTTAGGCCCCCGAGATAGTCCCCCCTTTTAGGGCCCCCTGTAGGCATAGTTTCCCCTCCTTAGGGCCCCCTGTAGGCATAGTCCCCCCCCTTTAGAGCCCCCTCTAGGCATAGTTCCCCCCCCTTTAGGACACCCTGTAGGCATAGTTCCCCCCTTTAGGGCCCCCTGTAGCCTTAGTACTCCCTCCCCCTTTAGGGCCCCCCTTAGGCATAGTCCCCCCCCCCCCCTTTCGGGCCCCCTGTAGGCATAGTTTCCCCCTCCCTTTAGGGCCCCTGTAGGCATAGTTTCCCCCCCCTTTAGGGCCCCCTGTCTGAATTTTTCCCCACCCTTTAGGGCCCCCTGTAGGCATAGTTCCCTCCCCCCTTTTAGGGCCCCCTTAGGCATATTTCTCCCCCCTTTAGGGCCCCTGTAGGCACAAGTTTCCCCCCCCCCTTTAGGGCCCCTGTGGGAATAGTTCCCCCCCCTCTTTAGGCCCCCTGTAGGCATAGTCCCCCCCTTTAGGGCCCCCTGTAGGCATAGTTTCCCCCCCCCTATTAGGGCCCCCTGTAGGCATAGTTTCCGCCCCCACCCCTTTTAGGGGCCCCCTGTAGGCATAGTTTCCTCCCCCCTTTTAGGGCCCCCTGTAGGCATAGTCCCCCCCCCTTTAGGCCCCCTGTAGGCACAGTTCCCCCCCCTTTAGGGCCCCCTGTAGGCATAGTTCCCCTCCCCCTATTTAGGGCCCCAGTAGGCATAGTTCTCCCCTGCCTTTAGGGCCCCCTGTAGGCATAGTTTCCCCCCACTTTAGGTCCCCCTGTAGGCATAGTTTCCCCTCCTTAGGGCCCCCTGTAGGCATAGTACCCCCCCCCTTTTAGGGCCCCCTCTAGGCATAGTTACCCCCCCTTTAGGACACCCTGTTGGCATTTTTCCCCCCCTTTCGGGCCCCCTGTAGGCATTTTTTCCGCCCCTCCCCCCATTTTGGGCCCCCTGTAGGAATTGTTCCCCCCTTTCGGGCCCCCTGTAGGCATAGTTTCCCCCCCGTTAGGGCCCCCTGTAGGCATAGTTTCCCGCACCCCTTTAGGGCCCCTGTAGGCATAGTTTCCCCCCCTTAGGGCCCCCTGTAGGCATAGTTCCCCCCCTTTAGGGCCCCCTGTAGGCATAGTTCCCCCCTTTAGGTCCCCATGTAGGCATTTTTTTCACCCCCCCCCCCTTTAGGGCCCCCTGTAGGCATAGTTTCCCCCCCTTTAGGGCCCCCTGTAGGCATAGTTCCCCCCCTTTAGGGCCCCCTGTAGGCATAGTTTCCCCCCCCCCTTTAGGGCCCTGTGTAGGCTTAGTTCCACCCCTCTTTAGGGCCCCCCTGTAGGCTTAGTTTCCCCACCTTTAGGGCCCCTGTAGGCATAGTTCCCCCCCTTTAGGGCCCCTGTAGGCTTAGTTTCCCCACCTTTAGGGCCCCCTGTAGGCATAGTCCCCCTCCCCTTTAGTGCCCTCTGTAGGAATAGTTCTCCCCCCCCTTTAGGGCCCCCTGTCGGCAGAGTTTCCCCCCCTTTAGGGCCCCCTCTAGGCATAGTTTCCCCCCCTTAGGGCCTCCTCTAGGCATAGTTTCCCCCCCCCCTTAGGGCCTCCTATAGGCATAGTTTCCCCCCCTTAGGGCCTCCTATAGGCATAATAACCTCCCCTTTAGGGGCCCCGTAGCTAATTACTTACCTGGCCACTCTCCCCCGTCATCTCCGTCTCCTCCCGGCCCCAAGCCTGCTGCTTTAGGCTTGGGGCCGAGGACAGGAAGCTCGGCAGGCGGCGCGATGACATCACTTCCGCCGCACCGCCTGCTGAGCTAGGTACGGCAGGGGCAGGGAGCGCACCGCTCTCCCTGCTCCACTGTACATCTTAATTGTATGCGCATCGCACGGACCAGCATACAATTAAGATCTCCTCTGTAAAGCAAGGGGGCGGAGCCTGCCAGCGACGGCGGCCCCCCCCCCCCCCTGGCTTCACAGGCGCCTGTTCACTGCAGGCGGGCCCAGGAGCGGCATTATCGTGGTAGCAGACGTGATAGCAGCTGCCCCGGGGCGCGGGCCCTCTAAGCCACCGGGCCCCGTGGCAGTTGCTTCGTTTGCTTCCCCGGTATTTACTCCCCTGGGTGGGTCCTGAGCCAAGGCAAGATGCAGTGCTGATGGTAGATATTGGCTGTCTATTGATCTTTGCAGCGACAGTTTTGGGCGGCAGCTCTGGAGCAGCTGGTGCTGGGGTATATAGTCCTGTTTCCCAGGCTCTATGAGTCTCAGAGGGTCTAGCCGGTGATTTCCAAAATCTTCTCCGCTCTCAATGTTCCTCTACTGTTTGTCTTCTTCGCCTCTCAACCAACCAAGAACTAAGGGCGACATGTATGATCGGGAGTTGCGCCTGTTTTCTGGCGAAAACTGCGCCTCACCATCTCGAATCCCCTGTCGGACGCAGTGATGCGATGTTAGGCGCAACCTTCGCCACTTTCGGGTGCGCCTAACATGAAGGGATGTGCAATGGCGCGGTGTGGGCGTTCTGGGGCGGGACGCGGCACTTTCGAATACTCCGAGGCATGCATGATCGCGGGTCGGCAAAGTGCGGCACATTGCAGCGCTCGAAAGCTGCGACAGGCAGACCTAGTTGAATGTGGTCTACCTGAGCCGGAGAAGACAAAGTGAAGCGAGAACGTAATGGAATGGGGCAAAATGTGCTCTAGGTCGACTGCTACAACAGTACACAGCTCTCAGCTCCGTGCGGCATGGAGTATGATTCCAAAAATTGTTTTTGTTACGTGTAAAAGATTATCTGAAAAAGAGCTGAAACCTTCTATAAACATACATAAATAAAATCAATAACAACGCGTTTGTTGCGATGACCGGCGCAAGATCTTGAATTGGGATATAGAAAATTGCCGGGAAATAGGGTCATTCAAATTCTGTAAGCTCTTCTCATTGGTCGGCAGAAACCAACCAATCAGAATAGGAGCGACAGTGAACCATTATAAGCTATGGAGAAGTATGGACCAATCAAATGAAAAAAGGGGGGACGTTCAAAATACAGTAAAAAAGGCAGAAAAGAGCTGATTGGTTTAGCTAGGGGGGGCTTGGCTAGCCAATCAAACGCGGAGCTACTTTGTCCCATTGTAGTCTATGGACAGAATCGGGGCAATGTAAAGTATATGTATAATAATTTTTTCATAGAAGGGATATGGATGAACTGATTGGATGAGCCCAGGCGGCAGATATGAATCCACCAATCATATGTAGTGCCTCAATTTTGAGTGGAGCAAGAAGGGCGCGATAGAAGGGCGCCCTAAAAGTTATTACTGTCTATGGGAAATATTCTACGACTGTGATTGGTTGGGGGGAAGAGGGGCTCGTCCTGCTTAGCCAATCAGCGGGTGAGCTACTTATCTCATAGACTTCTATGGGGAAAAGAAATGCAGAGCGAGCTCCGTTTGTGATTGGCTAAGTTAAAAGAGGCGCTGTTATTTGGGCCAATGGGAGAGCGAGCGACGCTCTTAAGGGTTTTCTAATGCAATCTGTCATAAAATTGTACATGGCAGAAATCAAATGATAAGACTTACAGAAGTTGTGCCGATCTCTATATAAAATTAACAATAATATGGGGGTAACGAAAATAATGAAATAAAAGGGAATTCAATGAGTTCATTGTTCTTTGTTTATTTTCGTTACACCCATGCATTTCTTTTCTCCATAGAACTCTATGAGATAAGTAGCTCTCCCGCTGATTGGCTAAGCAGGACGAGCCCCTCTTCCCCCCAACCAATCACAGTACTAGAATATTTCCCATAGACAGTAATAACTTTTAGGGCGCCCTTCTATCGCGCCCTTCGTGCTATACTGAAGTACCATACTGCGCCTCACACACTGACGAGGTGAAGGGGACTTTACACCGCCGCGCCAATCTTCATACATGTGGCCCTAAGTCTCAACGGAATAAAGGGCCGATCTAAGGCTCAGAACAGGATCAGTAATGTAATGTATGTACACAGTGACTGCACCAGCAGAATAGCAGTGCAAACTCGGAGTATAATACAGGAGTAACTAGGTTTAGTACAGGGAATAAGTAATGTATGTACAAGTTTACTGCACCAGCAGAATAGTGAGTGCAGCTCTGGAGGATAATACAGATGTAACTCAGGATCAGTACAGGATAAGTAATGTATGTACACGTGACTGCACCAGCAGAATAGTGAGTGCAGCTCTGGATATAATACAGGATGTAACTCCGGATCAGTACAGGAGAAGTAATGTATGTAAAACAGTGATGCACCAGCAGAATATTTAGTGCAGCTCTGGAGTATAAAACAGGATGTGACTCAGGATCAGTACAGGATCAGTAATGTAATGTATGTACACAGTGACTGCACCAGCAGAATAGTGAGTGCAGCTCTGTCAGGTGCAGCCAATCACTTGTGTTGGTGTCTGTGAGAGGGGGGGCGCTTGTTTCTGCTGCTGCTGGCTGTGTGTGTTTGTTCCTCCTGCTTTGGTTTTTGCTCCCTCCTCCCCAGGGAGGGAGTGAGTTTCTGGGCATGAGTGAGCAAATCAAGCCCCCCGGCTCCTATCTCAGCTAGGCCGGGGGACAGGAGAAGCCAGCGTTTGGCCTACATGGAGGACTCGGGGGTAAGAAGATCTGGCAGGAGCCGCAGCAATGTGGCTTCTGTAGCCCCTGAGTCTGAAGAGACTTTTAAAAGCCGCAAGGCTTTATCAAGCAAAGGACCTGTCGCTGCAAACTGGGAGTGTGGCCCTTCCCGGGGGCCGAGAACAAG
>JAODAL010080550.1:0-12205 GCA_025379985.1 Phyllomedusa bahiana | reverse complement strand
TCAGTTTTGTGGAGCTAAAAGGTTGTGAACCTATAATATGTAAGCCCGTGATGTAGATAAATCACGGCGGGATGTATAAATATCAGTAGATGTAGATAAATCCCTGAAAACCCCATATACGTGAATGGGAAAAGGGCGACCAATAGGGAAGGGTGCGGGTAATACAAACGCACCAATAGTGAGACTTCTAAAGTTTGAATATATACGGCGCTCAAATCTCTAGATTGAGAAGCGCCAAGAAAATGTCATAGTTCTAATCAAAAACATGATTGGTTGTACTGTAGGGTCAGTGAGAAGAATAAACCAATGAACTATGAGAGATTCCACCACAATAGCGCCATCTACAGGCAGATACTTGGGACGGCCATGGGTACGAGGGTCGCCCCCCTCGTATGCAACCAACTTTATGAGGGCCTTCAAGGCAGAATATATCTATGACCAACCCATCTACTCCCAACACATATCACTCTATAAAACATTCATTGACGATCTTTTCTTCGTTTGGTCTGGGCCCCCTGAATGCATCCCCATATTTATCAACCATTTAAATCACAACAACAAAGGAATCCAGTTCATTGCCAAAACAAGTACAGTGAATATAGAGTTCCTTGACCAGAACATTTCTCTAACCCACGGAACATTCACCACCACTCCATATTTTAAGTCTGTTGATAGCAACACCTACATCAATTTCAAGAGTGCACACCATAAACCCTGGTTATGTAACATTCCCTACGGCCAGTATAAAAGAATAAGAAAAAATTGCACCAATGATACCGATTGTGCCCGTTAGATTAACATCTTAGAGAACAGATTTAGAGAAAAGAAATACCCTGAACATCTTCTACAAAATGCAAAATAAAGGGTCCAGAGTCTATCCCAGAAACAATGCCTGGAAAAAAGAACCAAAGCGGAAGAAAAAAATACTTCAAAGATTCAATTTTCATTAATCACACAAGATAACACCTCAAGGGCTAAGATCAGGAACACCTTAGACCAATATTGGTACATCTTGAAAAAAGATCCTTTTTTGGGACCTCTCCTACCAGACACCCGGGTATAATCTATAGGAGAGCACCAAATATAAAAAACTTGGAAGCCCCCAGCCGTATTAAGGACCCTTCAGAGATTTTGAATACTATCTCATCCCGTCCGGGCAGTTCCCCTTGTGGCTCATCCCAAAGTCTATGCTGTTTAAACATCTGCACTAGCACACAGATCACCTCTCACACCACTAAAATATCATACCCAATTAAATATGAACTGAATTGCAAAAGCTCTCATGTCATCTATGTCATCGAATGCATCTGCAATGTCCAATATGTGGTTAGAACCACTCGACCTTTAAATCTTCGTCTTAATGGCCACCGAGCATGCATTAAGCGAGGGGACATGCTCCAAAGTGTCTCCTGTCATTGCAACGAGTTCCACCAGAGAGACTTTAAAGTTATAAAAATCACCCCGGTAGACACTATCCCCTCCGAACAACCAAGTCGTTTAGAAGCCCTCCAAAACAGGGAAATGTTTTGGATTTATAGGTTACAAACTTTGTCCCCAAAAGGCCTAAATGACGCCACAGAACTTATTTATTAGGAAAATGATATAACTAATAAGATCATAGCCACAGGATTTATATATAAATATATACCCTCTTTTTAGATCAATAGCAAGTACACAAAGTCTACAATGTATAAATGTGAGCTGCTGACGATCTGACTACAGTGGTTCCGTTTCTAAATGGTAGCTCGCTTGGACCCCCCCACAGCTCACATTTCCAACCATAGCAATTAATATTTCTTAAGCCATCATAGGACTTCATTGCGATATATGTGTGCAATAATTTACCGATTCTTATGTAAAGTTACACTGTTTTACAAGTGATAGCCGCTTTCCAGCTATTTTATTGATTATTTATGTTTTAGGAACATTTATATGTTTATTTAATATTATTTTTTATATTTTTACCAGTCTAACTGAGACTGGGAGTTCTATTCTTTAATATTGAGGTATCCTACCTAACCCCTGTAACTCGGGATTATTTATGTGTTTATCTAGGACAATTGCTCACCTTTTTACCAGTATAACTGAGACCGGGAGTTCTATTCCCTACAAAAATGTTTTTACATGTATTTTGTTATAGAGAAGTAGCTTCTTCTTATACCTTGTATCATCCGAATCTATAAAAACAGATTACTTTTTTGTTTTTTTTGACCCCTTTGGCAGAAAAAAATTGGGGCCTAGCTTTGTTCATTCAGATAGCGTGCACTTTTTATCTTTTACAGCAATTTTATAGTCACCACGGTGAATTGAATGGTGCCAAAAATACCTTGTATCATCCGAATCTAAAACAGATACGTGTTTTTTGACATTGGCGCATTCCCAGCTTTGTTCATTCAGATAGCGTGCACTTTTATCTTATCCCAGCAATTTTTTGTCCCACAGGTGAAATTGAAAGGTACCAAAAACAACTTGTATTATGGGGAAAACATAACAGATACTGTTTTTGCACTTTTGCCAGTCCAGATTTGTTAAATTTGAATCCAGCAATTTTGTTTTGATCTGAGGGACTTGAGAATAGCTGTGATTTCCCTTTCTGTTAAAAATTTAGACTTTCAAAAACTATTCCATACCTTCTCAAATTTTTATATTTTTTAAAACATGGAGCGAAATTCAGGTGGTAAACGAGCAAAGAGGGGGGTAGCACATGGAGGTAGAGGTACCAGAAAAGGTGCTCCTTCCAGTGCTGGCAACAACACGCATGCCAGCAGATCATCGGTTGCAGGACCATCAGGCCTGTCATCGCTGGGTCAGGGCCCCTGTGAATCTCAGTAACGAAACAGCGTCGCCAATTGTTCTTCAGGGGTTTAAATGCAACCTGCATCCAGCATTTCTTCCCTCCTCGTCCTCCCATTTCCCGGCCACAAATGTCTTTCATCAGCATAAATCGTCATCCGTCCAACATAAGCGAAGGCAGCCAAATGTCAATCGTGTACCCACCACTGTGGATAATCCATTTTCTGAAGCCCTTTTTTGATGACAAAATGCGGATGGGGTCAGAAGGGCATGTTAAAAGATCAAGAGGATGATATAGTCTGCTCTGACGCCTAGTTACTGATGCCATCAGAGGAGGAAAAGGGAAAAGCCGGTCAATGGGCCCAAAAATCCGGGGCGGTCGGCAATGCCTTGCAGTGCCCTTGCTTGTAGCCCGCAGCTTCTGGATGCAGAATGTCAGGAGGACCAAGTCACCTGTGTTGATGATGATGATGATGACATTGCGGATCATCCTGGTTTTTCCCCCAGAATTTGCTTGCGAGCGCTTCATCAGTGGACGAGGAGGAAGACGATGGGTAGTGTCAATACGGGTCCACCACAAAAAGGGATAGAGGGCGGTCGCAGAAGTCCGCTGATATGATTCCGCCAGCCACGGTCAGCGAAAACCCCCGCTCCTCACTTATCGCCATCAAAAAGGTCCAGGACCTCTCAAGCCTGGCCTTTTTTTGAGCAAGCCTCTGATTCACCCAGCGTTGTCATATCCCGCCTTTGCCGTAAACACTAAGTAGAGGCAAGACCCTTAGGTGGTTAACCACCACCAACATGTCTAGTCACATGCAGCGAATGCATGAGTTGAAATGGAGGAAAACACTTGGCCAAAAAAGGCCCCAGCCCGACGCCGGGCCTCACACCACCGTCACACCCTCTGTCCCGCCCTCCCCCTCCGCCCCCACCAAGCGCACACCAACTCTCAGAGTCATGTTCAGGGATCAGCCCCCGCTTCACCCTCCACCATCGCCCGAGTACCACCAGCCCCACCAGAGACCCATCCTACCCTTCTCCTCCCGCCAGTTTGAGACCGGCATGCGTACAGCGGCCAGTCTAGCGCTTGCCTTCTGTCTACCAGGTTTGGGAGAAGAAAAAAACACTTCAACCCAAAACCACCCCAAAGCCAAAAGCTAAATGTCGGCATTGCCGGTTTTTGGGCCCTTTGGGAAAAATGTTGCCTTTCGTCTGGTGGACACAGATGGGTTCCGCACGTCATGGCCCTCCCCTGCCCCCAATACAAGATGCCACAGGCATTTCTTTGCCAAAAAAGCCGTCCCTGCCCTGGCCAGACACGGTCATTAAAATTTCAAGCGCTTTGTCTGCATCTGTGTCCGGAAAAGCCCATCTACCACCGACACATGGATTTAGTAAGCACGGCCAGGCCGCTATATCTCTGTGACAGTTACTGGGTGAGCTGGGTGGATGTCTTTGGGGGTGACGGTGGCTCTCAGGCTCGGCGCACGCTCTTCAAAACTGGAGGGATGGTGCAGGGCTCTTTCCCCAAGGCCCTCTGGTGGCTCACGTCCCCAGAGATACCAGCCTTTTTTGAAATTAATCTGTTTGGAGACCATCCCCACAAAAGTTCGGGAGCTGTGGACGGCTCTCCGCAATGAGACCGAGCGCTGGTCGGTGACAAGAACCTTGTGCCAGGCAGGTGGTGTGCGATAACGGGCGAAAATCTTTTGGCCGCCCTTAAGATCGGTAGGCTGGAGCACATCCTTGCCTGGCACATGTCATAAACCTGGGCGTCCAGAAATTTCTAAAGAGCTACCCGGGTTCTGGATGCCTGCTGAAGAAGGCTCGAGGTCTGAGTTCGCACTTCCGCCATTCGCACCCTGCTTCTTCCCGCCTGGCTGTGTTGCAGCATCAGCTCGGCCTCCCAGTTGACGTGGCAACACGCTGGAATTCCACCCTCCACATGCTACAGCGATTGTGGGAGCAGCGCAATGCCATTACGCAGTACGAAGTGACACATGGCCTGACAAGCAGCGGTGCGGACCTCGGGGTGTTGAGCCACCGAGAGTGGGGGCAGGTGAAAGAGCTCTGCCCATCTTGCCAGTTTTGAAGACGCCACAAAATGGTCAGTGCGGACGATGCCCTTGTCAGCATGAGCATTGTGGTGATCTTAGTTCTGGAACGATCGTTGGACACTCTGAACAATCAGGTCCCACCAGCGACGGAGGAGGAGACCGACGCAGATGCGGACACGGAGCCTTTCTCTCCGTTGAATGCACAAGGCCCGACAGTTTCACAATTTTATCGGTCTTCATTAGGCAGTGGTTCTGGGTCCAGGGCTAGTGGCAAGGCGGCGCCTCAGCTCTCAGGGTGCATCATCTGAGGCAAGTCAGGGCTTGTGTTGAAGCTGTGCCGGGAAGCGGAGGGGAGGAGGAAGAGGTATTCCTAGCAACCGATTGTTACTGACGTCCCTCCCTTTGGGAAAAGGGAGGTTGGCGCGAATTTGAGGGTGGAGGAGGAAAGATGAGGAAGATGACTTTGCTAGTGCCCCTCGACCCAGAGGCTTTTGGGAAATCAAGGCTCCATCTCTCACATGAGTGCTTGGATGCTCCATTTCCTCCAACATGATCCTCGCATTAAGGCCATCAAAAATGAACAACGTTACTGGGTGGCCACTCTCCTGAACCCCCGGTACAAAACAAAACTCAGAACTTTCCTTCACCCACCCAAATAGAGAGTAAAATCCCAAGAAATGGGACCTGCTGATTGATCAACTGGAGACATCTGTTGCGTCTGCCTTCACGTTCTTCAAATGTCACGGTGGAACAACGCAGCGACGTGACAGCAGTGAGGTGCCAAGTAGCCGTAGCGGCAGCAGCAGGCAGCGGAGGTGGCAGAAGCCTAATGGGGACCTCTGGCAATCTTTATTTACCACCTAAACCAACGCATGCAATGCAGGGCACACTTTACAAACACCCAGAGACCAGCTAAAATCATGGTGCACGACTATCTGCGTTTCAACACCGATGTTTTTTTTATGTGTTCGGACCAAAAATAGACTTCTGGGTATCCAAAATGGACGTTTTGGCCCGAGCTGGCTCGCCACGCCTTAGAGGTGTTGTCCTGCCCAGCCCCAGCGTCATATCTGAGCGGAACTTCGCACAGCCGGAGGAGTCATTACAGACAACGCACCCAGCTTTCCACAGAAAATGTGGATCGTTTGACTTTTCATAAGATGAATCAGGCATGGATCTCTGATGATGTTGTGGCCCCAATTGCCCGAGGTCACCGTTTGTTGCTGGTCTACTTCACATTCCTCTCCAAAGAAATGGTTTCCCCTTGAAAAACTTATTTTTAAAATGATTCATTTCTTCCTGCAATTTTTATTTCAATTCCCAACAGTTTATTTTGCTGGTTTTGCTGTGAGGAGACTGTAAAAGCACCAAAGGTTTCGTGACAAAACCATATTCCATTTACTCACTTCATCTTTAGAATTTTTAGCATTGTCAATGGATTTGGGGTAGTGTTGCTCACAATTTTTAATAGTGGCTGAAAAGTCATTTTTATAATTTTTTGTGGTCATTGTGCTGTGAGATACAGCAATAATCAAGGTCCTTTGGAACAGAAATGTGGCTTTTAAGTAGCCCTTTTCTCCCTCACAATTTTTAACAGTGGTTTAGAAGTCATATTTATAATTTTTTGGGGTCATGTTGCTGTGAGGGTTTCAGCAATAATCATGGTCCTTTGGAACCCGAAATGTGGCTTTTAAGTGGCATTTCTCCCTCACAATTTTTAACAGTGGCTGAGAAGTCATTTTTATAATTGTTTGGGTCATGCTGCTTTGAAATGCAGCAATACTAAAAGGTCTATTCTAAAAAATGTTGTTTCTATAATAAAGAAAACCTTTTTTTTTTTTCTTTCACAATTGTTCCAAGTTTTTTCTTCCAAGCGGGGTGATGGTGCTGTCAGAAACAGGAATAGTAGGACATGTTAATGGACACATATTGCAAAATGACTTGTTTTTGCAAGATCTTTAACATAGCTATCAATCCCCGTATTGAGACAACCCATTTTTTACAATTAAAAAGAGAAACAAAGGACATGGTGGGATTCCATCCTATTTTAAAAATGTGTTTTCTAGAATTAAACTACTAAAAAAATTGCATGTTCAAAATAGCTGGTAAAAAAATTCCTCTGAAATTTTACAAGGGAGGTACAGGAAGGGCTAGACCAGATATAGGTGATTCAGAGGACATGGAGTATGGAGCACGGACAGAGAACAAAGAACAGAGACAATTTCCTCCCGCACATGAGTAAAATGAGAAAAAGAATGCCAAGAAAAAGGGCACCTTTAGTTTTAAAAGGAGCGTTAACCCCCAGTATTTCCAAAATGAGTCAATTGGTCCGCACTCATACGGAGGGGCAAGCGCTTACCCATTGTCTTGACTGTGTACTGAGGAAGGCTGGTGTTCTCACACTTCCGCTTCCACCCTCTGCTTCAGCACGACAGTTTTCGTTGCTGCGTCATCAGGGGGATTTTAACCTGCGTGTTAATAGATGACGGACGCCAGCCTGGGCTCTCACCGCACCACTGTAACTTCGGCGCCCCCGGGTAATTGCGGTCCAGGACAATATAGTTTATGTCCAGGGAAACTAAAATGGTCGTTGAAAGACTCCTTTTTTCCGGCACTTTTTTAAAAGTGGGGGGGCATGAGGTTTGGGGCTCCTGCTTTGGCCCAGGACAGATATAGTCTATGTCCAGTGAAACTTTAAAATGGTGGTTGAAAGACTCCTTTTTCCGGCACTTTTTAATCTGGGGTCAGAGAAATCTGAAAGGGAAAATTATGCTCATTACAGGAAGGCATCCCCGACCCACCACCAAACTGTACACATCGCTCTATACTGCAGATACTAGTGCTCAGCACAGGAGCCTGACACCGCCACACTGTACACATAGCTCTATACTACAGAGTATAGTGCTCAGCACAGGAGCCTGACACCGCCAAACTGTACACATAGCTTATACTACAGAGAATGTGCTCAGCACAGAAGCCTGAACCGCCAAACTGTACACATAGCTTTTATACTACAGAGAATAGTGCTTCACACAGGAAAATGAAAACGCCAAACTGTTTAAAATAGCTCTATATACAGAGAATTAGGCTCAGCACAAGGAAGCCTGACACCGCCAAACCGTACATTAGCTCTGTACTACAGCGAATAGTGCTCAGCACAGGAGCCTGACACCGCCAACTGTACACATAGCTCTATACTGCAGAGAATAGTGCTCAGCACAGGGACCTGACACCGCCAAACTGTACACATAGCTCTTTACTGCAGAGAATAGTGCTCAGCACAGGAACATAGCTCTATACAACAGAGAATAGTGCTCAGCACATGAGCCTGACACCGCCAAACTATACACATAGCTCAATACTGCAGAGAAGTGCTCAGCACAGGAGCCTGACACCGCCAAACTGTACACATAGCTCTATACTACAGTTAATAGTGCTCAGCACAGGAAACCCGACACCCCCAAACTGTACACATAGCTCTTACAAAAGAGAATAGTGCTCAGCACAGGAGCCTGACACCGCCAAACTGTACAAATAGCTTATACTACGAGAATAGTGCTCAGCACAGAAGCCCGAAAACCCCCAAACCGTTACACCATAGCTTATATACAGAGAATAGTGCTCATCACAGGAGCCTGACACCGCCAAACTGTACACCCTAGCTCTATACTGCAGAGAATTTGTGCTCAGCACAGGAGCCTGACACCCCCAAACCCGTACACATTGCTCTATTTCTACAGAATAGTTTCTCAGAAGGAAACCTGACACCGCCATAACTGTTTCACATAGCTCTATACTCAGAGAATAGTGCTCAGCACATGAGCCCTGACACCACCAAAATGTACACATTAAAAAAGAAATGCTCTATTACCAGAGAATAGTGCTCAGCACAGAAGCCTGACACGCCAAACTGTACACATAGCTTTATACTACAGAGAATAGTGATCAGCACAGGAACCTGGGCACGCCAAATGTACACATAGCTCTATACTCAGAGATTAGTGCTCAGCACAGGAGCCTGACACCGCCAAACTGTACACATAGCTCTATCTACAGAGAATAGTGGCTCAGCACAGGAGCCTGACACCGCCAAACTGTACACATAGCTCTATATACGGGGGAATTTGTCTCAGCACAGGAACCTGACACCGCCAAACCCTACACATAGCTCTTAACTACAGAGAATAGTGTCAGCAAGGAGCCTGGGCACCCCCAAACTGTAACACATTGCTCTTTATGCAGAGAATAGTGCTCGGCACAGGAGCCTGACACGGCAAATTGTAACATAGTTCTATACTACAGAGATATATGCTCAGCACAGGAGCCTGACACCGCCAAAAACTGTTACACTAGCTCTATACTACAGAGAATAGTGCTCAGCAAAGGAACCTGACACGCCAAATGTACACATAGCTTTTACTACAGAGAATAGTGCTCAGCACAGGAACCTGACCCCGCCAAACCGTTTCACATAGCTCTATACTACAGAGAATAGTGCACAGCACAACCACCCGACACCACCAAACTGTTCACATAGCTTTTTACTGCAGAGAATAGTGCTCAGCACAGGAGCCTGACCACCGCCAAACTGTACAATAGCTCTATACAACAGAGAATAGTGCTCAGCACAGGAGCCTGACCCGCCAAACTGTACAAATAGCTCTATACTCAGAGAATAGTGCTCAAACACAGAAGCCCAACCGCCAAACTGTACACATAGCTCTTTACTACAGAGAATAGTGCTCAGCACAGGATCTGACACCCCCAAACTGTACACATGCTCTATACTACAGAGAATTAGTGCTCAGCGGTTTGGGGCTCATGTTTTGTTCCAGGGGCGGGATATTCAAAGTCCAGTTCAAGTAAAATGATGGTTCAAATCATACTGCCCTTTTGGCACTTTTTTAAATTTTTGGGTATGTGGTACAAGAGAGGGATAGTGAATGGTCTGTGATTTTTTTTCTGTGGCTTTTATAACCTAATTGTGTTGCCAAGATGTTTGCAGGTATCCATTTGACTGTTGTCGATGTTAATTCCAGCTTCTCCAGCCTTGTTTGGGTGTAATAATGAAGGTGTTGTTCCTCTCCCATAGACTTTAATGGTCATCGGCGATAATCGGCTATCGACTATCGAAAATCGTCTAGATAACTGCCGATATCGACTATCAAAGCGATGACGATAGTCAACATAATCGCTCATCACTAGTAAAGACACACATTTTATTGAGTGGAGTTCTTATTAGAGCTATTTTATTAATCTAGGACCATTTATGAATATATCTGTACCAGTACAATTTAGCCTGTGAGTTCTACCCCTCGGTTACAAGAGGGCGATTTTTTACATGCTTTTCTCCATAGAGAAGTAGTTCCTCCTGTGATTGGTTCACTCATACCTTCCGCGATTTAAACTACCAATCACAGTCAGATTTTTTACATGCAATTTTCCATAGAGAAGTAGCTCCTCTTGTGATTGGTCCTTTTATATCTGCCGCGATTTGCACCACCAATCACAGTAGCCTTGACAGGCATATACTTTTACATGCATTTCTCCATAGAGAAGTAGCTCCTCTCGTGATTGGTCCGCTCATACCTCCCGCGATCTGTACCACCAATCACAATCTTTCCCATTCTTCCAGCCCTCATTGGCTGTTTCAAAACCACCGCCTCTGAATCTCTCACAGTTCATTGGTTTATTCTTCTTACTGACACTACAGTTCAACCAATCATGTTTTTGATTAGAACTATGAAATTTTCTTGGCGCTTCTCAATCTAGAGATTTGAGCGCCGTATATTTTCAAACTTTAGAAGTCTCACTACTGGTGCGTTTGTATTATCCGGCTCCTTCCCTATTGGTCGCCCTTTTCCCATTCACATATATGGGGTTTTCAAGGATTTATCTATATCCACTGATATTTATACATCCCGCCGTGATTTATCTACATCACGGGCTTACATATTATAGGTTCACAACCTTTTAGTTCCACAACACTGCATGTTTATAAGTATATTTTCTTCTTTTTCACGGCATTTCTTAACGGTATGTCGTCTCTCCCCTTTTTTGTTTTTTTCTTTTCTCTCTCGACTGACAGCCCTTCCTCCTATCCAGAGGACTCTTCTTCCCGTGTCTTTCAACCTCTTTGATTGACACCTCCTCTTCCAATGTTCTTTGATCTTCCCAGTAACATCACTGATCACCCGTATCTCCACGTCATTCACTTAACACACCTTTTAACTAATTAGAATCCATGTATTGCTATTTATACCTTGATTTAACTAGATGTATTGTATACTTCCTACTAAGTCCTACTGTCTTGTTTTAATCTTGCAAGGGTAACCCCCCTGCATTTTAAGAATAAAAGTATTTTATTTAAAAAGCCTTTAGCTCGGGCTTTTTTTACTTTGCACGTGCGCCAGGTCAATTTTTTCTTTTCCTATTGCCGTCTATCTCCCACCGGACAACGGAGCGGTTGCCGTATTAAGGGCTACGGAATACAAATATCCCTGTAAGCGCATATGAGTGTTGTGCCTCTACATTATTAGCGCAACACTCTAAGGTGAGAGTCCAACCCTTATTTTCCAAAAAGTCCCCCTCTGGTTAACACTATTGTGCGCCCCCCCCTCTCTTTTTTTTCTGACAGTACATTTATTTTACGATAAGTGCCTGTGAGTGCCCAGGTAGGGGGGAATGTGGTGATGCAGTTAGGGATCTTGGTAGGCCAACCCAGAAATGTGTTTTTAGGGCCCTTTTAAAAATGGAGGGTTGTGAATGTGCCCCGATTGCCCGCGGTACATATTCCAGGAATTGGGGCGCACGGTGAAATCTTGGGGAGGGCATGGGAGGTTCGGATGATTGATGAGGGTAACCTGATATCAGCAGCAGAGCGGAGAGAGGGGTGTGGGTGGGGAGACAGAGACGAGGGAGGAGATGTGGGAGGGCGCCTGTTTGGGGGACTTTTGAATGAGAATGCTGAGTTTATTTCTGTTCCGTACTGAATTGGCACCAGTGCGTGATGACACGGGTTTGAGACATCAGTTTAGCGGCTGGAGAGAAGAGAAAATGGCTGCTGATTCAGGCGTTTTAAGGGGGGAGAGTTTGCAGAGAGGGAGACCCATAAGCAAGGAGTTTTCGTGTCAAGACGAGAAAGAATAAAAGCAGTAAAAAGAGTTTGAATTGTTTCCCCCCAGGGAAAACGGGTTTGGAATGTTCTTGAGGTCAGGTACAGGAGCGGGCAAGGTTGGTATATGGGGTGAAGGCAGATAAAACTTTTAATATAACCCCAGACAGCGGGCCTGCTGCCAGGGAAATGGGGGTCACAAATAAAAACAGAAATAGCAGGGTGGGGTTGGTTTGGTAGA
>JAODAL010080549.1:0-12206 GCA_025379985.1 Phyllomedusa bahiana | reverse complement strand
ATTTGTTAATCGGACTCACTCAATTAAATTTTAAATTTTAAAAACCCCTTTTGTGTGACTGGCCCCCAACCACAGGAGGAAGCAAAAATGTGTTAGGCTGGATATGATTACCTAGAGCTCTTGATGTGTGAGGAAAAGGTGCCAACTCTTGGAAATATGTCCAGAGCACATTCTTTCCAATCCACTTCTGTCTACAAATTTAATTGTAAATGTTTATAAAATTCTTCCTTCCCTTAGGGAAATTAATGTGAATAATGGTATGATCAACCCCCAACTGGTTGCTGTAAACAAGGGAACCAATATAAATGAATATGGTCCACTAGTTTAAATGCAACCTAAGTCTAATTTATAAACCAGCACAAAGAGCTAAATTAATTGGTGAAGAACATATACAAATTTAATTTTTTAATTCTAATTTTCACAATTGATGGGGTCTTCTGTGCTCACTACATTTGCCTGCTCAGTACTTACCATTGACATCTTCCATACCAGGTTTGGCCCAGGTTTGATTGTCTAATGTGTAAAGGTACCCTAACTGATGCATGGTAGATCAGCAACATTTTGTAGGGTATCTCTTTTGGAGTTATTGTTCAGTGTTATGTTCCTCTAATGCCCAGATGTAGCTCATAAAATACTCTCATCATCACAGATTTCTCGAAATAAGCATAGTGCCCTTCAATGTTACTTATGTGTTCAAAGATGGCTAAGGAGTCCAAACCTTGAGCCACATATCTTCAGACAGTGGGAAAAGAGATTACATTTAAGAGTTGCTTTTGTAAATCTGGGTTCCCTTCCTCCTCTCATTTCGTCGTTGTCTTTTGTCTATCTCATTAGAGAGGCAGGTGATCTTAAAATTCACAGCCACTTGATTATGGTTATGTAGAGCCATAGAGGATGATCTGTGAACAGGGTTTCTCAGTTCTTGATGTTGATATGGCCTTTTTTAAGGTAGGTCTTGATGGCCACCCTATGTTCTCTGGCCTCAGCTCAGTTAGGAGTAAAGGAATTATCTGGGGAGAAATGTATTCAGCATTCTCATTCAGTGGCCTATCCAGGATAGTTGGTTTCACAAGATCATGGCTTCAATATTGGTCATCTTTGGCTTAATAAGGATGCTGGAAAAGGTGGCAATTCTCCCAGTTAATATACAGAATTGCAGACAAAATTGATATAATCTCTCAAGAGTCTTCAGATGATAACAGTAGGTAACCAAGGTCTTGCTGGCCTACAGAAGAGTAGTGACACAAATGGCTATATAAACCATTAGTTTGGTTTCCTTCTTAAGGTCATGCTTTTTGAAAAGCCAACATTGCAATTTTGTGAGAGACATGCTGACATAACTTATGAGATTCTGAACTTTTTCCTCAATGGTTGCCTTCAGGAATGGGTAGCTGCTGAGGAAAGAGAAGAGCTTAACAACGGGGAAGTCTTGGCAGAGGATCTTGGTTTTCCTGAAGTTGAGAGACTGTTTTAGGGTCTTGCAAGCCTTTGCAAAAAAGATTCAGAGTGCTCCAGAGTTTTCCTGTGGAGTTGGCAAATATGGCACAGTCATCATCATATTATAGATCAATGACTGTTATTTTGGACACTTGCCTTGTCCTTCAGGTGTTACAGGTTGAACAGCCTTTCTGAAAGCTGTTTTTATTTATTTCAATGACATGGGAGAGTGGTCAGAGATCAGTAACAGAATAATGTGGAGGTATATGGTGAAAAAGAAAACAAAGGAGTCAGCTCATCACAGCATAGCTCAATTAACTTGATTAAATGGTAGTTGTTTTACGGTTTCGAGTTTGAGAACCCAGTGAAGAGAAATGGTTTATAAACGGCAGATATAGCATCCACATCCACTTGATGTGTAATAAAACTTGACTTTTATAACAACATACAGTATTTAAAAAGCCAAGATAGAATCCAAAGTACAGAGCTACAATATCCTGACACATTTTGGATACACTCGTTAATCGTAATGTGAACCATTTCATACAAAACTCCCATGTACAAGACATATCTAGGTCACATGATGAAAAAAGACTAATCATGATGAAAATAACTGTGGCAGCAAAGTGACCTTAGGTGGTCACATGTCTCTGTGACTAGGTGGAGTACAGCTGGACACCTACAAGAAATATGCCACCAAGGACCTGGTCTCAGTAGGGCAAGCCAGCAATTTTTTGTGAGTAGACATAGGTGAGTGACATGTGTAGCCAGCATAGCTGCTATTCGGCTTAAAATAGGTCGGCTTTCCTGGAACTACTATTGCGCTGGGTGGGTGGCCATTCCCACGTTCCATGACATGTTTTTTGCAAGTCTCTGGATTCCTATTAAAAACCTCCTACTCCAGGCATCAGGGGGGAGTGGTTGGCTACCCAAAGTTTGGGAGCAATGCTGGATCTGAGAGGGCTCTGATTCCTCCAGGTTAGAGAGCAGCTTGAAACTGGTGGAATCTGGTAGGGGAGACTGGGGGTACTGGATGATAGGTCCAGTTGTGTAAGAGAGGGTTCTCTGTGTACATATAGTAAGTGGCCAGATGGCCTATGGTTTTAATTTAGTTCCTGTATGCTATAAAGTTAAACTGTGTTGTAAGCTGCTGAAAGAATAAAGCTGGCTAAAACCAGTGTTGAACAGAAACTGTGTGGTGTGTGTGCAGTGTCATATATGGGGTGCCTAGTGCCCACAGGTGGAGTTGATTCTAGGAGACCAACAGTTGAGCCATTTCTGGGCCCAATGGTGGAGTTTACTTTAGGGGCCCACCCAACAGCTACTGTAAATGACTGTAGCTGTCTCCTATACTCTGCTTCTTGCTTTTTGCCTCACTTTCTATGCTTTTTTTTTTGCCTCTTCTGAGGATATATATGCAGTTAAAATACAACTCTGGGTCTACCATGCTCAGGAGTCCACCAGGGGTGTTTTCTCTTTTCCCCTGTGGACAAGTTCAAGCCTGTCTGTGTGACATATGTGCCATAATTGTTTACTGAAGATGACGATCCATGAGCTGAGTAAACTTTGAGACGGTCCAAGATGGTGGCCGAACTGTAAGTGGAGCATCACACAACATGAAACAAGAATTATACATAAGAAAATTCACTATACGCTAAGAGAGTATCTGGCTAGTATTGATATATTAAATACTACCTGCTATTCAGACCATGTAGCATCTGACAATTAATACTGAAAATCCACTGTGACTCTTGGCTCAACAATTTCTTTTGATGATCTTCACCCCTAAAAATTTAAAAGGCCTAATATTACCTGGATGACAATCTATAAAATGCCTGAAGACAGTAGACATACCAATTACAGATGGTGAAAAGGGTCAGTGCGATGACACAACCCTGCTTGACCCTTGTTCAGATGGTGAAGAGATCTGTTCCCATCTGATTGCAGAGGACAAATGAAGTCATCTGGTTGTGTAGCAGCCTCAGGATACTAATAAACTTGGTAGGGCATTAGAGTATAGATAAAATCCTCCAGAGAGCCTCCTGATTGATGGGATCAAAGGCCTTGGTCAGGTCAATGAAGGCCACATACAGCTTTTGTTGTTGTTCTCAACATTTTTCTTGAATTTGCTGGGCTATAAATATTATGTAAGTAGTATGATAGGATATACAATCAAGGGCTTCTGGGACCCGCACTTATCTTTGGAATGGCTTCTGAAAGTTTCAGCTCGGAATAGCCAGTTGCACTTTTCTCCATTCTGTTCTATGTTAGTTTCGATTACAGCCAAGCAGTGTGTTCATCTGTGTTCACAGAAATAGACAGATACAGTAGATAGATGCAGAGATAGACAGATACAGTGGATAGATACAGAGATAGATAGATACATAGATAGATAGAAAGATAGATACTGTGAGCTCTAGCGGCTCTGGGATCTTGGTACACGTACGTTTTCAGGCAGAGACAGAGACAGATCTTCGGGTGCAAAAATACATGGCCTCTGTATTTTTATTAGCAGCAAACAGAACACAAAAACAAGTGCAAGGCATGCACAACTATAAACAAAACAAACGCCTGCCCGTCTGGTCTCTAACTAACACAGACCAACTTGCTGACAGCTTGTAAGTTTCCTGCTGGTTTTCCAGCATGTCTCCACCCAAGACTTGAAGGTAGTCAGGGGTTGTAGTCAACTCCAGTCAGCTTCCCTGCTGACTTATATATTCCATGTAAAAACTGGAGTGGAACCATGGGGAGTGGACCCATGGGGAGTGAGCACCCACCCTGCTCTATGCTCACTCCCAATGAAAGGCCGACCCAGGAATGGCTGAAAGCCATGCTAACATTAAACGTTAAACATATGTCGACAGTCTATCTAATATTGGCCTTTCATTCCCCCAAGGCTCCTTACCTTGAGGGCATGTGTCTGGATATCTGAAGAAATATGCGAGGACCCTGGCCGGGATATATACACCATTATATACCCTTCCTGCTGTTGCCACCTTACATATCCCCCCCCCTCTTCTCAGACCTGTGGGGCGGAGCAGCTTGAGCCCCGAAACTGTGCACTTTAGACAACGTATCGGCGTTTGCTTGCTGGGACCCCGGACGGTGTTCCATGCAGAATTTAAAGTCCTGTACTGCCAGGAACCACCGGGTTACCCTCGCGTTCTTCCCTTTATTTTGGGACATCCACTTTAGCGGAGTGATCTGTAATCACCCTAAACTGCCTTCCCACCAGGTAATATCGAAGTGACTCAATGGCCCACTTCAGGGCCAGACATTCCCTCTCCACAATGGCATAATTTTTCTCAGCCGCCGACAGCTTCCGGCTGAGGTACACGATCGGGTGCTCTTCCCCGTTAATCCTTTGGGATAAGACTGCCCCTAAGCCTACTTCTGAGGCATCTGTCTGCAACAGGAATTCTTCCCTGTGTCACGGATGCCCCTGCGACCCTCGTCCCGGGTCGCAGGCGCATCCGTGCCCCGACTCCGAGCGGCGCCCCGTCCCGCACCTCGGGTCCGGGGTCCGCTCATCCCGCTGCCCGGGTCCCCAGTAACTTACCCGGCCTCGCTCCTGCCCCGTCCGTCGCGGTCGCTCGGCGTGCGCCGCGCCGCCCCTGAGATTTAAAGGGACAGTGCGCCGGTAATTGGCCATTGCCGGGCACTGCTCCTATTTTAGCCCAGCCTCTTCCCAGTGGCCTTTGCCGGATCTCTAGTGCACATGCCTATTGGGAAAGCGTTCCAGAAAGCCTTGTCTTGCCTACCGTGTCCAGACCCTTTTGCTTACTTTTTACCGACCACGATCCTTGCCGCCTGCCCTGACCTTTGCCTTCTACTTTTACGAACCACCGCCTCCCCTGCCCTTTTTTTTCCCTTTCCCCACTCAGCCTGCCCGTTCCTGTACCTTCCCCTTGCCGCCACCGGCGGGAAAGCCCCGCCAGTGGTTTGACCGGTGGGGACTCCCCCGAGCAAGTCCTCCCGCTTTTGCGGCGGGCCTGGGAAACCCGGGACCCATTGACCCACTCCCCTGTGGGGGCTTACGCCATCCCCTGGGGTGGTCCGGGGATCCCCTAACCGTAACAGAAAATCCGGCCATGGACCCCGCCAAGGCGCCCTTTGCCGACGGCCAATATCACCCCCGTCGTGTCAAACAATTAAAACATTCACGCAGCCGCACAGCAGCTCGACAGCTCTCCCCTGATGCAGAGTCATCCCCAACTCACCCAGCAGCAGGGGCTGCAGGGGTTCCCCTCCCGTGCAGTCGTTTCAGTTGGTCGAAACTCCGCTTGGCCACCCCGACAAAGTTCGAGGGGACCCAAAGGCCTCAGGGGTTTTTCACACCAGGCTCCCTTCATGGGGAACTTAGGCGGGGCGTTTCCCTTCGGAAAGACCAAAGGGGCCTTCTGGCATCTCCTCTCGGGTAAACCCCTGGCCGGGGCAACTCCTCTGGGGGACCGGGCGACCCGGAACCGCGCCCTGGTGACTTTCACGGAATTCCTATGTTTTCGAAGACCCGCCCGCGCTTGTCCCCCCCCCCCCAACCCCCCCTTTAACCTCAACAAAAGGGAACACCCCTTGGGAGACTAACCCGGGCCCAAAGTGAGTTACCGCACACTTGCACGAGCTGGCTTGGAACGATTCAGCGTTGTGCGCCACGTTCAGGAAGGGCCCCTCTCCAGCCAGATAAAGGATGCCCTCGCCCCCCGGGCCAAAATCTTTTTAAGCGAGCTCATCCTTTTGGCAAAACGGATTGAAACCGCTTCGCAAGAGACGTAGGAGCTCCCCCAAAGCAAGAACCCAGCCCTACCAGCCGCCTGTCCCTCCTGCTCCGGGTTTCTTCGGCCTCCACACCCCCTTTCCCCACCACCGGGGGAAGAGGCCTACCTGGGGATAAGCCCACCTGACCCCGCGGAATTTGCCCAACGGGTAAGGAAAACCATGCCCTTTTCCTTGGCAGCCCTAACATCTCCTCGGGGTTTTGCATCTCCGCCCGCGGGGCCGGGAACGAGCGCACCTAGGCTACTGGGGAGGCGTCCCTGGGGGTGTGATCCCTCTCCTCGTCTGAACATACCCCCTGGTCGCAGGGAAGGGGGGACCCACTTTAAACTTCAGCTTCCTGGACTCCGGTTCGGTGGGAACTTCTTGGAGTCCCCGGGTGACCAACACCACCCCCGTGGTTCCCTGGAGAGCCCCCTTTCCATCTCCCCGTCAGTGGGGAGATCCTCAGCGATCTGGTCCGTTACCGTAGGACCAAGGTTCCTTCAAATTGGAGCACTGCATAAAGAGAACGTCATTCTATGTGTTACCCCGGTTTTCCTCCCCCATCCTATTGGGGTCTTCCGTGGCTGAAGCAACATGCCCCGGTGCTTGACGGGCGAGGGGGCAAATTTTTTGCAGGGGGTCCAGAGGGTCGGTCTCGCTGTTTGGTGGCCCTCGCCCGTGCTTACCGTTTCTGGGAACCGTCTAAAGCTTACGGGTCCCCCCGCGCAATCGTTGGTTTTTGAGTCTTTTCCGAGAAGCAAGCAGGACCTTCCGCCCCCAAAACGTCCTATGATTGCCCGATTGACTTCTCCCGGTACCAGCCCTCCTCGGGGCAGAGTCAAAACCCCCTTATCCGTTCGGACTCAAGCCATGTCTGAATACCCGGGGAAAATTACAAAAAGGATTTATTCGAAAGTCCTTTTCCCCTCCCCGCGGGAGCGGATTTTTTTTGTGGAAAAAAAAGGACAGCCCCCAAAAGACCCTGCATCGACTCCCGGGTCCCTTAAAAGTCACGTAAAAAAACCGGGTACCCTTTACCGTTGATCAGGAACTTTCAAACCCGTCTACGGGGCGCAAGGGTCTTTTCAATCTGGTCTAAGGGGCCTACAAAATTTTGGCCCGGACCGCAAGGGGGATGAGGGAAAGACGGCCTTAAACACCAGAGCGGCCACTTCGAGTCCCGGGTGATCCCTTTTCGGACTCTGTAATGCGCTCCGTCTTCCGGGAGTTCGAAACGATGTCTTCGGGGATCTTCTCTTCCCTGTGTCTGGTCTACTGGCGACACCTGATATACTCCCCTAATTTGAGACTCACCGCCTTCACGCCCCCAAGTGCTACAGCGCCTACATGCTAATCATTGTATCCAAAAATTAGGGAAGGCCTTTTCCCATCAAGTCAGCCTCCTTCCGGGGTTATTTTATTCGGCCAAGGCTACGGAGGCCCCAGCCAATTGTCGCCGTATTGCAATGGCCCACCCCCAGGGGGCCTGGGGGCCATACAACTTTTCCTGGGCTTCTGCAACTTCTACCGGCAGTTTTTTCCGCATTCTCCCGCTGGTGGCCCCATTGGGGCCCTTACGAGAAAAGCCAATAGGGAGCTGGCCTTCCCGAGGCCGAGGAAGCGTTCACCAAGCTAAAAAGGGCCTTTGCCTCTGCGTCCACCCTGTCGCGGCCGGACCCCAAACCCTTCTCGCTTAAAGTAGATCCCTATCGGTAGGCGCTGGAGGTCCTCAGCAAAAGGTCCCACGGGCAAAACAGTCATTTGGGGCTTCTTTTCTAAGACTTTCTCACAGGGGGAGGGGAATTACACCTTTGGGAGATCGGGAATTATTAGCCAAAAAAACTGGCCCTGGAAAAAGGGCGATATTTGCTGGAAGGGGCCCGGCCCCATCTGATTTCTGGGACAAAAAACCCCCAAACCTCCAACTCCCCCAGCGACTTAACCCCACGCAGGCTGGGGGTCGCTTTTTTCTCCCGCTTTAAATTTTCGATTCATTTCCGCCCTCCCGAGAAAACGTAAGGCAATGCCCTCCCCCGTGCCCCGACTGGTGGGTGAAAAAGCCCCCAGAGCACATAATTTCCCCGGGAACCCCTTATCTCCGCGCCCCTGTCTTTCCCCCGGGAAACGTCCCCCCGGGGGAAGCATATGTCCGCCCTGCGCTCCCTGGCGTACCCTGAAGGGGGGGTCCGCTCGCTGGTGGCCGGGCACCCCGGTGCCCAAAAACGTTTTTCCCCGATTTCCGTAAATATTGGGGGGCAGGACCTCGCTAAGGACGTTAAAGAGTTCGCCCGGCGACTCCTGTGCCCAAAAAGGGCTCCTCGCCACAAGCCGGGAGGGCTCTTGCACCCACTCCCCTCCCACGCAACCATGGTCTCACGTAGCGTGGATTCAAACCCACCTACCCCCCTGTCCGGTAATCCGTTGTGTGGGTGGTGGTAGACCGGTTTTTTAAATGGGCCTTTTGTCCCCTTACAGGTTGCCTTCCCCCGCCCTGGCCGAGCTATTTTTTCTCCCATTTTTCGTCTGCCGGGCTCCCTCTCCCAAAACATCTCTGATCGGGGGGGGCAGTTTGTTTTTTAAATTCTGGCGGGCCCATTGCGCTAAATCCAGGAAGCTTGACTTCTCCTCGGCTTACCACCCTCAGACAATGGCCAGTTGGAAATAATCAAATTTTGGGGTTACCCCCACTTGGTCTGCTCAAAATGGGCCAATTTTCCTTGGGGGAATTTTCGAAATTCCCAAGCGATCCCCCCCGGGGTTTTCCTCCCCCCTTTACGGGTGTACGGCTTACACCCCGCCCACCCCCTCCCCAAGCATCCCCATCCGAGGTCCCAGGCTGCAAACTCTGGGCCAGGACAAGGGACCGTTTTTGGGCCCTGACCCCCCAATCCCCGCTCCGTGCGTCTACCGCTGAAGGCCAGGAGATAAAAGAAAAGCCCTCCCCTGTTTCTCCCCGGTGAAAGGTTGGGCTGCAACCCGATATGTTCCCCCCAAAACCCCCCTACAAACGGGAACCCCCGTTTTAGGACCCGAGGTCCTTAACGCATAAACCCCCTGGCCTATAAAATCCCCGGGTCCCCCTCCAAATGCGTATCCCCGAACCCTTCATTCTCGTACAAAAACCTCTTCCTTTAACGTTTCCTAGGAAGGCAGTCCATCCTCCTCTTTTGTGGGGATGCCGTTTCTTTTGGGTTTTAAAGAAATCCCCGGGTTTTTGAGAGGACTAGAGGGAAACGTTATTTTTTAGTTGACTGGGGGGTTGGGCCCAAAAAAAAGGGATGTGGGAAAAAACCGGGGGGATTTAAAAACATTAAACCCACAAAAAGAAATTTCTCCCCTTTTTAAAAGGAAAGGGGGGCCCCCGGGGGGGGGGGGGTTTACGATTCCCCCGCGCCCTGTCCCTTTTCCGGCCTTCCTTTTGGGCTCCAGCGCCCCCCCCGCCCTCGGGTCCGGGGGCCCTCACCCCCTGCCCGGGGTCCCCATAATTACCCGCCCGCCCGCCCCTGCCTCTCGGCGTGCGCGGCCCGCCCCTTAGGGGGTGCCGCGCCGGCATCTGGTTTAAAGGGACATGCGCCGTAAATTTGGCCATTGCCGGGCACTGCTCCATTTTTAAAGCCCCGCCTCTTCCCAGTGGCCTTTGCCGGTCTTTTTGCCATGCCTATTGGGAAAGGTTCCAGAAAGCCTGTCTTGCCTACCGTGTCCCAAACCCCTTTTGCTTACGTTTACCGGGCCACGACCTTGCCGCCGCCCGACCTTCTCCGTCTACTTCAAAATACAGCCGCCTGCCCTGACCTTTCCCTTGCCTGTCCCCCATACGGCCGCCTCCCTTCCTGTACCTCGACCCTGGCCGCCACCCCGGGGAGGGAAGCCCCCCCAGTGGGGATGACCTGGTGGACCCCCCGCAGCAAGTCCATCCCGCTTTGGGGGCGGGCCTGGTGAATACCGGGGCCCACTTAGACTCCACTCCCCGGGTGGGCTTACGCCTCGCCCGGTGGCCAGCAACCACCTCAAGACCGAAACACCCTGAAGTTAGGGGGGACGAACGGCCTCTTACACAGAACCCCTTAAGTTTTTTGAAGGCTTGTTCGGTTTGTCCATTTTTAAAGGGGGTTTTGCCCCCTTTTGGGTTTGAAAGGGGGCAACTAAATTTATGAAAGTGGCAAAATACTTTTTATAATAGCCTCATGCCCAAGAATGCCCTTTAACCTGTTTTTTGGACACCCCGTTTAGGCCAATTTTGAATGGCTTTCCCCTTTTTTTGGGGTTTGAATATCCCTGGGCCCATTTCCTAGGAGCAGCCTCCTCTAGCCCCCTCGCACATTTCGTGGGATTGGCCGTTAGCCCCGGGGGCCCCTATCACAACCGTTTCACTTGCCCAATGGAAACCCCAAACGCACTGTAGATTACCACACACCAGGGATGCGGCTGCGTAATTTTTTTGGGGGGTGCAGGATGTTTTCCATTTGCCCCTGAAAAGGTGCAGGGGCCCATGTAGACCAAAGGGGAAAGGACCACAATGGAAATGTCCCCCCCTGGGAGAGAATGCTGTTTTTTCCCTGGCCTCACGGAGGGGAACCTGCCCAAAACCCCCCTTTGGGGAGGTCTAAGGGGCAAAAAACCTCGCAGGGCCCAACCTCCGATCAGCTCATCACCCCCGGCATGGGGTATGCGTCGAATTTTGGAGATCCATTCAACTTTCGGAAAGTTACAGAAACCCCAAGCTACCATCCCCTTAGGAAGACACAATTGGGCTCGACCACCCCACTTTGGGACTTCGTAGACCCCTAAGGGTAACATTTTCTCACCCCCCCTTTTGATATGGGTTGCCTCCCGGGCTTCCGGGACCCTGAATGGGTTTTAACCACCTTTTGAAAGGCTCGGTGACAATGTCATGGGTTTAATGACCTGTCCGGCCGGGAGTTCAGAGAAGACCCCTCGGTTTTCCCTGAAAGGAAAAACCCCCGACCTCCTGCCTCTGGACCTCTGACAAGGGTTCCGCGATACGGCAGGGGTAACTCCTTGTTTTGACTTTTCTGACCTCCTTTTGCCAAAAAGCTTTCTCGGTTCCCCAGGTTTGATTAGGTTTACATGAAGATCTATAATGCTTTCTTTTCCCTGCTGGAAAACCTTATAGTTCACTTCACCACCCCCTTTTAGATCTCATATGGGCCTTTCCACTTGGCAAAATTTGCTTTACGGTCGGGACCAGTTTGTGCACCCTTCCCCTGGCTGAAAGGCTCGGACCCTTGCGGTCCTGTTGTAAACCCGGGCCTGGGCTTCCTGGGGTGCTGATATTCCCCTTACAATGGGATAAGAGCCGCAATCCTATCCTCATTCGGCTATAGCTCGATGACACTCCCTGCAAGGGGGTTTCCCTTGTTTTCCCAGGGTTCCCCGGGGTAACCGGACCCTGGGGGGGGTTTTCCCCCTAAAACGCTTAACGGAAGAATCCCTGGGTTTCCCCTTGATTCCCGGTGGAAAAAAACGATAGGGGGGGGAACAGGCGATCCCAAACCCCCCATCCTTGTCCACCACCTTTTTTTAACATCCCTTTTAAGGTCTTATTTAAACCTCCACCAGACCATCGGGCTGGGGTTTGGGACAAGGGTGCGTAGGTGGGTAATTTTTTAGCATAGCACACTCTTTTTGGGCACCTTGGACTAAATGGAGTGCCCTGAAATTTTCAGGATCTCCTTGGGATCCCTGTACGGTGAAGAAAAAAGAAGGCTCCCCTTTGCTATCCCCTTTTTAGGAGGGTTTCGGAGGGGTATGGCCTCGGGTAGCGGGTGGCATAATCCAAAACCAATTTAGGAAAGCTGTATCCTCGGGCCGATTTAGGGGAGGGACCAACCCGATCCAGCCAATCCCCTCAAAAGGCACCTCTATAATGGGGAGAGGAACCAGCGGGGCTCCGGAAATGGAGTCTAGGGGCATGGACCCACACTCCGGACAGATTGACAGAATCTTTACTGCCCATAGATGCCGGGCCAGTAAAAATTTCCCCGCTCCCC
>JAODAL010080548.1:0-12206 GCA_025379985.1 Phyllomedusa bahiana | reverse complement strand
CTCTTTGTAGTATTTTTGTTTTTTTAAGTTTTCCCATTACAGATTCTTTGGATTACATTGGAACAGCACTGAATCCTTTTATTTAATAAAATGGTAACGACAGATGTTATCAGGGAGTATTTGTTTAAATAAAGTATTTTTTATGTTGTGTCAACATGCTTCTTTTACCATTTTATTCCATTGTCAGTAATAGAGGTTTCTGGAATTATGATTGTTTTCTTTTAATTATTTATTTCGTGACCAGAGAGAAATAACTATTTATAGACATGGTTCACCCCTATTTTTCATAACTAGCCAAGGTAAAACTAACAGGTAGAGGCTGATCTGGTAAGGATATTGGGCCCTTCCCACCTAAAAATGCAGTAACCCTGGTGTGTTGAGTACCGGGGTAATAGTGAGTGGGAGGTTATTGTTATCCTTGGTGTGACAAAAACACTGCTGGCTGACACCACGTCCCCGCAATAGTTATGGAAAGATGTCTGTCAGACACCCAGTTACTAACACTGGGAAAAAAAAGATTAAAAAAATACACAGAAAAAAACACTTTATTTAAATAAACATGTCTCAACATCCCTTGTTGACAATTTTTATTAAAGAAATGGATCCAACGATTTTTTGACATAGTCCAACAAGTCCCATGTAGTCCAGAGGGGAGACTTGTAAAATATAAAAAAAATACTAATCAGCATTTGCCTGACAACTATCTAAAGTACCTAGGGCAGCATAAACACTAAATACAGCCATAAGATAAACAGACCTCTCTTTCTAATAGCCGTTTATAAGTAGGTAGCCCCCCAAATCAGTTATCCATGCTATTAGATAGGTACACCCCCATTCAGTATCTGGGTAGATAGGCCACCCATTATGTGGTAAGAGCCCAAAAGATAGGGAATGGTTAGGTAGGCTCCAGGTTAGATAGGTAGACGGAAGGCCCCAGATGGGTAGTGAAAGCAAGGCCCCAGGTAAGCAGGTCGGGCCCAGGGAGGAAGGTGGGTAGGCTCAGATAGGTAGTTGCTAGGGAGGTAAGCAGGGCTGCATCAGTTATCTATTAACTTTTTCAGGGCTCCAAATAGCCAAATCAAATGGGGCCCCACCCATTACTAGTTCCTACTTTTTAACATATCAGTGGGCCCCTTTTTGATTAGGGCCCCTGACAGGAGTAATGCCGTATTGGCACCCTTAGAGGTAGGTAGAGGTAGGCCCCATGTAGGTAAACTCAAAGTAGGTAGATGGATGGGCCCGCATCATTGAAAAATAAAAAAATGATTCACCTCTTCCCATCCCTCCGATGAGCAACAGGCCGACTTCTGTTAGTGGAGCCAGGTGCAGGCACCTCAATGATATAACGTCATCATGCTGTCTGTTTCGGGACACTCCGCTGAAATATTGTAGGCCATAGGCCTAATGAAGCCTATGGCCTACAAGGCTTGGTGGGGCGGAAGCTGATGGCTCCCTGCTCCATCAAGGGTTTTAACTATTTGTGCGTTCAGAGGATGTGCAAACAGTTAAATAAACAGCGTGCACATGGGGATCCAGGGTGTTTGCCTTGGATCCTTGGTCTGTATCTCAGAGTACCTGGGACAGTGGTTTCGGGTGTTTGGAGGTATGCTGAGCTGTTGGACTGGGGCAGGCTGCCCCGGGGAAACAGGTCTCACAGCAGTCACTTCATGTACAACATTTCTAATGCAAACTGGGTCAGAGGTCTGGTGCATTTGGAGAGTAAATGTGCCCTGCTGGAACCTGTGTATAATAAAGATCTAAGTGAACTACAGAAAAAAAACAGTGCCATTTTAATTTAAAAGGGGAAAGATTGATTATAGTATAAAAGGATTTTCCAATTTAGAAAAAAGGGTTTTTTTCCAATTTAGAGAAAAGGGTTAGGAGCATTATTACAATGTACAAAAACATCACCCGGCCACTTTATTTTGGTACCCTGTGTAACGGGTTTGGACCCCCCTTTTGCCTTCAAACTGCCCCAATTCTTGTTGGCTAGATTCCACAAGGTTTTTTGAACGTGTCAATTGGTACAAAGGGGCCAAAAAAGGGCCAAGAAAATATTCCCCACACATGCCCCCACCACCAGGGGAACCCTTTATACAGGGAGGATGGATCCCGCTTTTTGTTGTTGCGCCAAAATTTGAAACCAACCATCCGAAGTCGCAGCAGAATCGAGACTCACAGACCGGCAAGTTTTTCCAATTTTATGTCCAATTTCGATGGCTTGGGCAAATTGGAGCCCCGTTTCCTGTTCTTACTGAAAGGAGTGGGACCGGTTTTTGGTCTTCTGTGCTGTGCCCATCTGCCTCAAATTCGCCGTATGGGTTCAGAGATGCTTTTTCTGCCCCCTTGGTTGTAACGGGTGGCATTTGAGTCATGTTTTCTTTCTATCAGCCGAACCAGTCTGCCCATTTCCTTGCCCCTCTGGCATAAAAAAGGGCATTTCCGCCCACAGGATGCTGCTCACTGGATGTTTTTTCTTTTTCGGCCTTCTCTGTAAACCCTAGAGTGGTTGTGCGTAAAAACCCCAGGAGATCGGGCGTTTTGAAATATCAAACCACCCCTTCTGGCACAAAAAACCCCTCCCACGTTCAAAAGGCACTAAAATCCCTTTCTTCCCCATACGATGCTCGGTTTGAATGAGGAGATTTTTCTTGCCAGTTAAGCCTAAATGCCTGAGTTGCCGCCTGTGTTTGGCTGATTAGAAATTAAGTGTTAAGAGCGTTGGACAGGTGTACCTAATAAGTGGCCGGGGTGTATATGAATAACGAAAAGGAAAAATTTTTCATGATTTTTTTCGCTTGGCCATGTTCCTGTTTAAAAAATGGAGTATTTCAGTCCGTATTACGGCGGAGTGCGCAAATTATGGGGTGAAAATCCCGTCATTTGGTAATCAAAAGTTTCATAGAGAAATATGGGTTAGTCTCCTTCCCTATTCGGCGAAATCCCCCGGGTGGGGAGTAAAGTGACTGTAATTCTAGCGGGTTACGCACCGCTGGTAATGAATGTTATGGGCGGCGAGGTGGCCCGGCCCCCCGCTCCCTCCCGCCCTGCAAACCCGGGACCGGCGTAATTGGGGCGTGTTACGGGGCCGCAATTAAGCCATCTGAAACCCCCCAGCCTTAAAGGGTTGTTCCCTTCAGAGTTTAAAGGATGCTGAATTAGAATGATGTATTTGCATACAGCTCCCTGGTGTATTAACTCTGTGTTTTAGTTTCTAATTAGTTCAGATTAGCTCAGAAGCTTTCTCTGAAACTCAAGCAGGACTTTTTTTTTGATCCCCCAAACAAAAGCCCTAATTTGAGCTGTTTACTTTAGATAAAATTTTAAGCTTTTTATGCTGCCCATCACGGGCTGCCGAGACCTTTTTGATGATACTCACTGTATCCATAGAACAAACGCGGGGGGAGCTTTTAAAAAGGTCGGGTTTCTGAGGGGAAGAAATAGCCGGGAGGGATTAATTCAATTTTTCTCCCCTTTAACAAAAAAGATGAACAAAGCAATATATTGGAAAAGTCTTTTATTTTGTGTTCCCACAATTTGAAAGTTTTTCTTTTAGCGGGGACAGCCCTTTTTTCCATAACCATGACTAAGTTTCTAGGAGAAAATGCGCTTTACCATCTTTTTTTTAACAATGGAACTTTTTACTAAGATAT
This sequence comes from Phyllomedusa bahiana, assembly GCA_025379985.1. Lineage (NCBI taxonomy): Eukaryota > Metazoa > Chordata > Amphibia > Anura > Hylidae > Phyllomedusa > Phyllomedusa bahiana. The sequence goes on along the minus strand of JAODAL010080548.1, from coordinate 8,553 downwards.
TTTGATTTTGGATTTATTGAACATGTTCAAGAAGAGCCTGTATGGCTTTCTCGCATGTTACATGTACTATAATTCTTATAGAGGTTTTTGCCTTCTTCTAGATTAATACAGTAGGATTACTGTTTGGACTTACTATTGGACCAGAGTTCTTTTTCATTGTTACCAACAATGTCTTAGTCTAAGGCAATGAAGTATCACCCTAGGGAAAACACCACAAAACTGTATGGAAACATAAAGTCCACACAATGTTCTATGACAAAATGCAATAGCCTAATAAACTTAAAGGACAGTGAGCTAGGATCTCTAGTGCCAATTATTGGAAGTGACATGCCTTACAGTCACATTAGACCCATTAAAGACCCTTGAAACAAGGCTGGGAATATCAAGCCAAGCCAGAAGCAGGACAAGGTAAAGGGTAGTAAGGTGAGTAGTCTTTAATGTAGCTCTGGGGGATATAATTTTTCCTTGTTACTAGCACAATTCAGGTCTATGAATATTTAAAGGGTATGCAATGCTGTATGGTAAGACACAATATTGAAATAAACTGTAGGACAAAAACTGATAGAAACTGATCTAGTTTGCTAATGTGATGTGGTCAAATTTACTAGAAAAAGAGATGCTACTCAGTAAAAGAAAATAGGGGAGATCAACGGCCCTTTGATTGGATACCTTCAAAAATGGCACGTGAATGAACATCAAGTAACATCAAGTAACTGAAAGAAGCTGTGGAAAACAGGGAAGCATGGCAGGAACTAGCCTACAGAGTATGTATGAATTGGACATGACTAAATGGATAGAAGAAGAAAAGGAATAGCCTTGAAATCTATTTCTAAAGTGGTTGTCTGGTTTATAAAAACATTTTACCATACCTTATTAGCAATGACTGAGTTAATAGAGAGAACCCCCCCAACTCAGTACCTTCATTTATTTGTTGTTTATTTGATTTCATGAGAAATGTGTTATAGTTTATTTTCACTCATGGCACTGTAAAAAGAAAAAATACTTCTGAGAATTCCTCTAAAATTTAGATTCTAAAGAAAAAAACTAAACAGCAGTGCAAGCAATTAGGCCATGGTGAACGAAGTACCTTACGGCCAAGACTTGATCAGTCGAGGTAAAGGGTATGGTTTGATGAACTTAGAAAAAGTAGGAGTGAAGCAAGCTGCAGCTTGCGGGGAAATTTGGGAACGGCCCCCTCAAGGAGAAAAGGGGAGGGGGGGAAAAATGATGGCGACGTCCTCTTAGGTGGAAGGGGGGGGAAAACCCTTAGCGAGAAAACTCCCATGTTTTTAAAAAACAAGATTTAAGTTCCATGATTCAATAACCCCTTAATGGGTGGGCGGAACGAGGCCCCATTCAAAAAAGTCTTACTGTGGATGGGGGGAAAAGGTGTGCAAAAAAAAGAAAGAGAGGCAGAAATTGACCTTAAAGGGGGGAAAGGTCAAACCCCCTGCTTCAGACCTGAGGGAGGAAGAATGTACATTTGGGGGGTATAAAAACTTAATGGGGGAAAACTGTGCTCCTTTATGGAAAGAAGGTTTTAGGTACGATAATAAAATTAAAATTTTGTGGCTTGCGGCAGAATCATGACCCGAACCAAAGAATGTTGATCTACGAGATTCTAAAATTGCGGTTTCAACAAACCAAGCCTCAAATGCAGCTAAGGAAAATGGGGGGGGACCAGGGGGACTTAAAAAAAGAAGGTCTGTTGTAGGGGGGGGGGCCATGGGATGTTCCCAACAAAGAAATTAAAATGTTGTAAAAGGCCCCCCGGGGCCAATTGAAGAAATGAGTACCGCGTAACCTCTAGCTCTTGAGGCATTTTGGCAGTTGAGGAAAAGCAAAAGAGAGGAAAAAAAAGGTGGGCCCAGTAAAAACCGAGACCATGGAAGAACAAGTGTTCTATGGAAAATTCCCAGGGGTTTGGGGAATGGAACATAATTGGGGAGCTGATGGTTGATGGGATGTAAAAAGATTGATGTCTGGAGTGCCCCACTTCTGACAAAGAAGCTGAAACACCTCTGGCAAAGAAGCTGAAACACCTCTGGCAAAGAAGCTGAAACATCTATGGCAGGAGAGACCACTCCCAGGGATCCAAAAAATGTGTGGCTGAAAAGTTGGCATCAGTTTGGGATGAAAATTGTGACCCCAATTTCTCCGGAAAGCAAAGGCCCCAAAGATAATTCAGAATGCCACTGCAGTGGAGTTGTTGAATGACCTAAAATGAGGGACCTGAAAAAAAAGGGGAAAACCAAATAGGCCCCCCATCCCAGGTACTGGGCCCATGAGGAAAAAAGGGTTTTCCCTTGAAGTAGTGGGGAAGGGAAATCGACACCGTTGGGGTTTAAAACGGCTGGAGTACTGGACCCTCTGGACCAACAAGTGGGGATGGGGTGTAGAAGGCCCCCTGTTAGCGTGGTTGGTCAAAGTCACCCACAATTTTAAATGCAAGGGTTTTAAGGGGTTCCCGATGGCCCAACAATTTTCCTTTTGGGCGAAAGTGTCCCCCTTGCTAAAGCTGTTTGACCCGTACTGTGGCCCCCAGAGGCTCAAAAGCGGATTTTCAAAACCCTCAATCCGCAGTTAGATAATCTTTGAGCGCCATCGTTCCACAATAGGAATGGTGGGCTTTACCCAATCACCCTTAGTAATGCATGACTTTAAAAAACCCGCCCCCCAAGGCCTTAAGGGGCCCCATGGGCTTAAAACCCAGTAGTAAATTTACCTTTCGGGGAAAAGTGCAAAAACCCATCTGGCTGTATAATTTTTCCACCCCAAATAAAAATTCCTTAAATCAATGAGATTTGGGGGACCAAAATGCTGGCCCTTCTATTTTTAAAAGAAAACCTCCCCCCTGAAAGGGGGAGACCCCTCATCCTTAATATGAGGGGAGTCTTGACACCCCTTTAAAAAGGCTTGAATGTCGCGATCCCTTTTCCTTCATCCCTATTGTTGGATCAGAGGAGTCCCCCGATGAGGCCATGTCCTGGAGTGGGGCCTCTATATCCACCAACGATCTGTCCGGAGAAAGATCAGACACCATAGTGAACAGGTTAACTTTTCCTCTTAAGGAAAACCTTCCCTTGGAATGCCCCCGAGCACAGGGCCAGGGAGATGTGGTAGAGAAGCAGGGGGGGGGGGACGGCAGGTGCTTAGGGGGGGGGGGGGGCCAGACCATAACCTGAAAGGTCCCTGCAATAGCGAGAGGGATTTTAGCCTTTTCTGGGGTTGCCTACTCCTATAGAAGTGGTCGAACCCCTCGGCAGTCAACTGAGGAGCCATGTAAAGAGTGCAAAGCGAGTTAGACTGACCGAACGCAAACATGACGGTGGGCACATGCAAAATTAAGTTGCCACTGCTTTGGAGGCGGGTGGCTTTGGCGTTGTTGTATAAAAGGAAAATGTCATTAGGGGGGAAAAAGGGAAAAATGGCCCCAAAGAGCCACTTACCACCCCCAAGACGCTCTATTTTCTGGAGGAGCCATGAAAAAATGGGTAAAACGCCAGAAAGAGGGTGCCCCAAACTCTCCCCCAGATTTTAAAAAACCCAGGCTGCCAGACTGCCTCCGAACAACAGGTCCGAGGCCCAGAGGATGAACAGAGGTGGGAGGAGGTGTGGCCCTAGGCACCGGAAACGCCGGGATTAATTTTTTAAAAAGCTGCGGCCTGTGCTTAGCCCGAGACAGCATGACGGGCTACCCGAGCTAAAAACGGCACTGGAAGGCCCCAGGGCTCCCCTGGAAAAGTGGGAGAAAGGAAGAACTACTGCAATGCTGGAGAAAAAGTGTTTGGCCACCTATGTTCGTGAGCCCCCGGTGGACAGAAAATGAAAAGCGCAAGGAAAGTGTAGGAAGGGCTGAAACAACGCATAAGTGATGATGTGTGTAAAAAAATTGTGAAAGATGGGTATTTGTGATGTCTAGCATGCGGAATCATTTTTTGGTACTTCCCACTTAGCAAAAGTGGGTTACCGTAATCCAAAGGGAAAATTGTGGAGGGTAAGTGGGGACAGGGGGACAGCGTTTAGGAGAAAAGAAGGGGGATGTCTTTTCCATTCCCCCTAGGGGGATCCCCGTCACAGTGGGAAGGTTGTGACCCCCCCCTGACAGGTGAGAAAAAACCCCTTACCCCCTAAAAGGGGAAAAGAAAAAGAAATGAACTAAAAAATAATGAAACAGACTTTAAAAAGCAGTGTCTGTTTTCACGTACATTTTCCAAAGATGATCCCTAGTGCCGTGGGGGGACCCAAACAATTTTTGGTTTCGCCTAGTATCAGTCCTGGGGAAAGGGGCCCTATATCCAAGGTGCTGTGCCCCCCAATGATACTGAGAGTAATAAAAGTATTGAAAAAAATCACAAGTTAGTGAATAATAAAAAATTTATTAAAATATTTTAAAAATAAACAAAAAAAAAAACACAAAAGAGAGAAAAAAGTTAGTGGGTGGAGTCATTTGCAGGTTCTAGGGTTTAAAAATTTGGGTTTTTTCGGGTGTGTCGGTTGGGGAACCCCTGAGGTGTCTTGCAACAAGAAAAAATAGTGTTTTCAAAAACTTGTGGTGTTGGGGGGTTTCTATATATTTTGCAATGGTCTTCAGTCAGATGACACAAGTACAATAAAAAAATGCAGCCCAACAAAAATGTGCACAGTGGCACAACAGGATGACAGCTGACATTTTTTCACGATAAACCCAAGAGTGACGGAACCCCAAAATGTACTGGAATGGTATTTTTTTTTTCAAAATAAAAAAAAATTATACAAGGGGGGTGGTGGTGATGGGGGCTTTTATCACTGCCAAAAACTTTTGATTTTGTTATTTTATTGAACCCCGGCCCCACCAGACTTAATGAACTAGACCCCTAGTTTTGGCGAGGCAGTAGTAAACAGATGAGTCCAAAGTAATGAATTAGTGAAATATGTTGAGATAATCAGCCAATCAAGTGCAGGATCCTGGAACGGAAGTTAAATTTAAATTTAGATCAAATGGGCCACTTCACGGGATATGGGTCTCTGGGTCCCATAGTGTTTGGGCTGGCATGTCTGGACCCCCCCAAGCAAAGCCTATTTTTAGAAAACTTGAATTTTAATTCAACTTTAAAAATAGAAAAGGGATTGTAGCTCCATTTTACAATTACATGTCACATCTTAATGTGCAATTACAGTGGTCCGTCGCATTAATATTTTTTTGGTTGTGGGATGACTTTTATGTTCAAACCTAACTCTATTGAAAAAAACAAAATGGTTCGAAGGTCCAAAAAATTTAAAAAATTAAAGTAAAAAAGATTAAAAAAAATGAAAAGAATTTATACAAATAAAAACAATTCTTAAATAAGTCAGAAAAAGCTGCTGGAAGGGGAGCTTCTTGGATAAAGAGGCCATTATGTGAATACTGGATTTTTTTACATCATTATTGAAGTTTCCTCTTTCCCATTTGCTGCTTATGGCAGCAAAAGGGGTAAAATGGATAAATTTTTTCAAAGGACATTTTCAATGGGTTAATCTTTGTTAAAGGGGTTTGAGTATGGCAATTTATTTTCTTCTTTTAACCCCCTCCCAACATTGTAGGGGATGGTAGTCCTGTGGGAAATGCCTTCCCAAAAAAGGACGTAATGTGTCTTGCACATTTGTGCGGGTCACAAGCGGATTTCAATGATCACAATATGGGACAAGCAGTTATTATCGTGGCCCCATGCTATCACCCCCGGCCCGGGTGTTAAACCCTTTGTATCATCCCGCTAAGGCCAGACAAAAGGAGGGGGCTCTTTTTATGTATTGTTTTCAACGCAGGACAGCATCATTCTGTGTCCCTTCCTGACAGCTTTATAAGCACCCGGGCTGTTGGATATCACCATGCCTGCAATGCTTGTGGGATTGGGGCATGGTGAGTGACGTTTCCATAGAGACCAATCGGGAGTTCTGGGCTATATGCTCTTTATTGTATCGGTGATTAAGGAAAACTGATACAAAATCCCTATGGGAAAAGTAAAAAAAAAAAAACAAAAGTAAAGAAAAAAATAAAACAAAGAAAAAAAAAAAAAAATGCGTACACTGCTTTTTCCCCTTACAAAAACCAAATAGGCCTAAAAAAATAAAAACCTTAAAAAAAAGTATTTATTTGGTATCACCGTGTAACAAATTACCCATAAATTTGTGATGTTAATTAACCCCAAGGTGAATGCCATAAAAATAAAAAAAATAAAATTAAAAAATTGTTATTTTTGTTTATCCCGCAGCACATAAAAAAGGAATAAAATGCAATCAAAAAATCATATAAACGCTAAAGTGGTGCAAATTTAAAAAATTTGTTTGCCCGCAAACCAAAAAATCCTTTCCAGCTCTGTATATGGGGAAAAAAAAAAAAACGTTTTGGCTATCGAACTTGCAAGTTAAAAATTGTTTTACACAAAAAAAAGTTTTTAAGCACTTTAATATAAAAAATATATCATTTGGGTATATATGCACCCCCTAATGGTATCAATAAAAACATCAACTATCCCCCAAAAAAAGAGACATAATAAGCTCTGCTATAGAAAAAAAAAAAAAAGATGGGTAAGACTATGACAAATAAAAACGAAATTTTTTTTATAAATGCTTTCTATTGTGTAAAAGTATTAAAACATAAAAACTATTAAATTTTTAAATTTTCTTGTAAAAATTTAAGCCCACATGTTTTAGTTTTATGTATTTATACCACATGGAAAATGCTGGTTAAAAGAGGCCCCAAAAAACAATGGTGGAACTTGCAGAAAGGGGGGATTCTGGAAAAGGTTTTGGCGTTCTGTGCTTTGGGGCTTTTAAAAGAGACTGGGGACCCCACAAAATCTGCTTTTCCCAAAGGTAAATTTCTGTTCCCAAAAATTTTGGCCCTGCCGTGCTAACAGCAGTTTACACCCCTATATGGGTACTATGAACTTGGGAAATTATGTACAAAAAAGTGGTGCTTTTTTTCCGGTTCCTTGTAAAAAGAAACTTTTTTAGCTAAAAAGCGATTTTTGGAAAAAAAAATTTTTTTTTTTTCAATTTCAAGCCTATCATAAAAAAATTTTGAAAATCTGTGTGGCCCAAAATTTCTCATTTCCCCCTGGTATATTCCCTTTAAAGGGGTGTATTTTCGTATGGGGTCTTTATTAAGTTTTAGCACCTAAGGGTGTCCGCAAACCTGAAATGGCGCCTAGAAAAAATCATATTGACAATGAAACCCCAAAATGCGGTAGGTGCTCCTTCGACTCTGAGGATTGTTGTTTAACCAAATACCATGCTAGGATCACATATAGGATATCTCTAAAAAAAGGGGGAAATTTGGGAATCAATATTAAATTTCATCTCCCCGGTCACATTACCCTGTTCCCACCGTTGTTGGGTTTAAAAACTGAAAATCTGCAAAAAAAGGGAAATTTTGAAATTTCCCCTTATTTCCCTTTTTTTCTGGAAATATCTAAAGGTTAAAAATTCTAAAACCTTGTAAAACTTTGTTGTACATCTTTTGGGGTTAGTTTTTAGTGAAGTATTTATAGGATATCTAAAAAAAGCATGCCCCTGTAGCCACATAGAATGGACTGGGGCCCCAAAAAAGTAATTTTTCTAAAATTTTTTTAAAAAAGACTATAAATTTCAAGCCCCCAATGTGTAAAAATTAAAAAAAAATTTTAAAAAAAAATTTCCCGCCTACGTGGACATTTGGTAGATGTGCTATAAATAATTTGAGGGAATCTATTGTCTTTCGAGCAGAAATTTTGAAGTTTGGAAAACGGAAATTTTTCAAATTTTACGATTTTTTATATTTTTTACAAAAAAACAAAATTGTTTTGACAATTTTGTATAAAATTAAAGCAAATGGGCGAATGTATGTACGGGGCGCCCAGTTACTGGGGTCCTTTTAGCCAAAAAAAAGTCACAGCCCTTTTTAGATTTATAAAACAGCGCACTCCAAAATTAGGCAATTTGGAGCGCCCGTGGCATTTTTAATGACTCAAAATGTGGGGGGTCTTGGGGCTGTCCCCCCACAAAAAGTTTGATTTATACATTTATGCTGGGGGTAAGGCAAAAAAAGGTGTATTACTGCTGGGAACAGGCGACCAAAAATTTAAAAGTGGTTGTCGGGGCCTGGTTGTCGTAGTTGAAATACAATGCGCGGAAAATTTTTGACCCATAGAGAGGTTATACATTTTGGTTCATGCTTCTACACGCTTTAAAGTATTTAGACGGCCTCCAGCGCCCGGGTCTACATTCGGCCCACTGGGTCAGAGAAAAAAAAAATGTCAAAAAGTTATTATACAAAAGGACACATGTCAGATTTAAAAAAAAAGTGGCTCTTCAGAAAGGCCTAAATTGGTGTGGCGGTAAAGGGTTTAACCATTACCCCATTTCCGTACTCATCGGCAATGGGGGCGGTAGGGGGTTCCCCCCAAAATTTCCGTAGAGCGTACGGCAATCTTGCGCCTACAAACGGGGCGCAAGATCGCGGCATGGAACCCGCGGTATATTACCGCTGGCTTTATGCCGATCCCCCACGGCCGGAGTCGCTCCGGCCCCTGGGGATTAACCCCCGATGTCGCA
>JAODAL010080547.1:0-12206 GCA_025379985.1 Phyllomedusa bahiana | reverse complement strand
ATCACGTCAGGGCTGAGGTGTATGTTGGTGCAGTGCATTGGCACGCGCAGAACGGTAAGATCGGGCGCAAGCCCGTTATGGAGATGGCGAATTTGACTGAGGTTGTTGGCTCATGAGAGCATGGTGGCAGCTTAGCAGGACATGTTATGAGTGTGCGCGCGTGGAAAAGGGAGTGGGCTTTATGTGGATTCTCTGATGGTCTAATTGGTGAAGCACCTGTATGGGTGTTTTCCCAAAACATGATATAAAAGGAAGTGCGCCCAGACCCCTTGTGAGCGGACCTCTAAGCCATGATAAAGCCAGGTTAGCTGGCGAAACATGTCGGCGAGGTCAGGCATGACGTTTTAAATTGTGATCTCTCACCTTGTCTTACAAGTGTCACCTGCTGCAGAGGTGTCACAAGGGGGCCTTTTTTGTTTTGTGTCCGTGAGATTAGGGAGACCTGCCCAAGTAGTTGGCTTGGGATCCTTATGAAGCTAGTACTTTGCTATAGATATAAGGCTCCCCTGTTAATTGGTGGGGTTCCCAGACTTGATGATAGAAAGGGAGTTATTCCTCTTTCAGAAGCAAGGGTTAAATGATGAGGATAGAGATCAGGTTTTTAAATGGGGTGTATAGGGGTTTAAAGAGTTAGATATAATAAAAGCTATGTTTTAGTGTTTAATAGATAGAGAACTGATGGAGTTTAAGTTTGCCTATGGCAAAATAGTAAATATAGTGATCAAAAGTCACTCTTTGTTCTCTTGCGAGAGTCCCAATTTTTTGGAGATTATGTGATTTATATGGATACACCTAAATAAAATGGGAATGGTTGGTGATATCAACTTCCTGTTTGTGGCACATTAGTGTATGGGAGGGGGAAAACTTTTCATGCTGGGTGTTGACCATGGCAGCCATTTTGAAGTCGGCCATTTTGGATCCAACTTTATTTTTTCCAATGGGAAGAGGGTCATGTAACACAAAAAATTTGTTGGAATTTCACGAAAAACAATGGTGTGCTTGGTTTTAATGTAACTCTATTCTTTCATGAGTTATTTACAAGTTTATGACCACTTATAAAATGTGTTCAAAGTACTACCGATTGTGTTGGATTGTCAATGCAACCCTCTTCTCCCATTCTTGACACACTGATAGCAACACCGCAGAAGAAATGCTAGCACAGGCTTCCAGTATCCATTGTTTCAGATGCTGCACATCTGGTATCTTCACAGCATAGATAATTGCCTTCAGATGACACCAAAGATAAAAGTCTAAGGGGGTCAAAAAGCTTTCATGATTCCATCAAGATACAAATAACTTTTGTCACTCAGACCTTTAACGTTCCTTCCCGGAATGTGACCCTAGCGGGTGATTCTGTCTACCCTCTCTATCTTTGTTGTTCTGCCTCAATGTGTGTCTTTCTCTCCTTCTCACAAACACTACCATATACTCTACTTAAGCACGATGTATAGGTGTAGAGAACCCTTGATATCATGAAATGAAGTTCTGGGTATACCAATACAATTTAAACCAAAACAACTACAGGTATAACACCTAGAATAAAGATACATAAAACATAACTTTTAATAAAAATAAATAAGAATTGAGAAAGAAAACGAAAAGACACCCTCAAATATACCCTATCAAAGACCTGTCTGCCTCAAAAATGGGGAAATCGCCCCAATAAGGGCGCCCCCACCCCTGGAACCTAAAAAATAAAACCCGTCCTTGCTACATCTAAATGAAAAAAAAGAGAAAAACACATATACCACAAATGGAGTGCACAAACAAAAAAAGTGCTGTGATAAATAACAATACAACAGACAATATACGTTTGATGTTCAATAATACTATGAATTGATGATGCGTCATAGGAAGGTGATCAATAACGCATAAATATTCCAATATTTCCACGCGTTTTCCCCCCCAGATAGGGGTTTCATCAGGGAAAAATTGCAGTTGATAACAACAATAGGAACATCTAAGGAAAAAACAAAAAGATGTATGCAATAAAATATAACTCACGTCCCCTTTAAAGATGGAAAACAGGGCTGGTAAGATAGAGGAACGGGGTCCAGGATAAGTCATGTACAGATCCCCGCTATCTGATTACTGAGACAGGTCCAAGCAGTAACCTCTCCAAACTTGGGACCGGCCGGACACTTGCAGTTCTTTACTTATGGTTTGTTTTCTTTTGCTTAAAATTCTTATTTCATTTTTATTTTAATTACTTACATATTTTGTCACCAACTTAAACATTACCCTTCCCTGTTGGTTGCTTGAAGGTTCTTAACGCATTAAGCCTCGTTTATGTGCTCAGTGGCTTAACTGTGTCAGCACTGTCTTCTTACTCAGCTTACGCCTATGTTACCATTGTCGCATGTAGAATCTTCTGACTTTGTTATTTCAATACTGCTGTTTTGTTCTTAGATTGTATATGCGGAGGTCCTCTCTTGCCTTCAGGGTCGCCCGAGTTTTCGGGGACCTAGGCGGCAAGGCTGAGATGTCTGCTCTTGACCTGCTGTACCCTTTATTTTCCAAATTTCATGATAATCTTAAAAATATTGTTGTCTGTATTTTTATCTTTGGAATTATCAATAAAACTTTGAATAGGGAAAAAAAAGATACAAATAACTTGATAATAGCAACAGTACTTGAATATATAGAGATACAAAGTGTTAAAACCTGATGTGGTGAAAAAAGGCTTAGTCCTCTTGTTCAGTCTTCCAAAAAGAGAGTATAGGAAGACCCTGAGTCCTCGGTAGTGAAGACCGGACCCTCAACAGAGCTGAAGTGAAAGCTATTGCAGGTATGATATCCACGCAACGGAATCTCGCAACCCTGAGTGGGATGCATAATATTAGGGCCTTTTATGATGGCACTGCAATGAATGCACGCCATACATGGAAAGGTACCCTGTTTCATTGTCCGTAATTTTTGTTGCCTTGTTTTTACTTGTTTGAAGTCCAATCAAACTAATTGATCTCCTATTGTCTTACCCTTTTTGAATATACACCTAGGTTTGTTTTTAAAGAAATACCCATATTGTTCATCTTTTTGAATAACCTGCCAATAACGCTTTATAGCCCTACATATGAGTTTAGAATGTTTCCCATAAGTTGACACAAAGTTACATCTATCTTCTTCTTTCACAATGTTTCTCCATCGCATCGTATCTTCCCTATTAACCTTACCAACCTCCTCAGCTACTGTTTTCACTTCGTCAAATTTGTAACCCTTGTCTACAAACTTAGTAATCAATCTCTCTTTCTGTTCACTATACCTCTGATCACTTGAGCATATTCTTCTGGCACGCAAGAATGGACCCTTTGGGATACCAGAAAAAGTTTGAGCGGCATGGTACCTAGCCCTATGCAGTGTATTATTGCGGTCAGAAGGTTTTACAAAAAGTGTAGTCTCAAACGTGCTTTGATTATCCCTCTTGGTAATCTCTACATCTAAAAACTGAATTGTACTCTCGTGCTTGGTTAGTGTAAAGCTGATTAGGGGGTGGCACTTGTTGATATAGTTCATGAACAAATCAAGTTCGCTCTCAGTTCCCTTCCATAGCATAAACACGTCATCGACGTATCTCTGCCAGCACAGTATGTTTGTATTATATTCAGATGATTGGACATACACATCCTCAAACGTGGCCATATATAAGTTAGCAACACTAGGTGCAACTGGACACCCCATTGAGGTCCCTTGCATCTGTACATAATAGTCGTCACCGAACCTAAAATAGTTCTTTTTCCAAACTAGGTCTAATAATGTCATGAGAAATGAAAGCAGAGAATTAGAAATGGTAGGATCTAAAGATAATGCATCTCGTACAGCGGCACATCCTTCTTCATAAGGGACATTTGTAAACAAGCTTTTCACGTCAAGTGTACATAACCACTTTGCCTCTAGTGCATCAAACTGTTGTAAATTACACAAAAACTGCTTGGTGTCTAATAGACATCTCAGCGTTTTTTTCACAATATTTTGGAGAAATCCATCTATGTATATGACTAACGGCTCTAGTATAGAGCCGATACCCGATACTATCGGTCTACAGGGGGCCGCTTGCATGATCTTATGAATTTTAGGGACAAAATAGATTATTGGTACTTTAGGATTTTTAAACTTTAACATATTACCTATATCTGATGGTATAATACCCAACCTGAGGGCTTCATCGATAACCGCATAAATTACCTCTTGATATTCCTGCGTAGGATCTTTAGATAATTTAAAATATACAGCTCTATCATCCAGTTGTTTTTTAGCCTCCTGTACATAGTACATTCTGTTCATGACAATGGTCGCGCCGCATTTATTGGCCTTCTTTATAATCACTTCACTATCTTTCTTTAATTGGGTGATAGCCCTTCTTTCATTTTTTGACAGGTTGTCATGAACAGAACCCACTTTATCCCATTTATCGTTAACTCCATGAATGACCACGGCTGGACATTGGACCACAGGGTCAAACTGACTTTTCTTTGCCAATTTTTTAGACATTCTTCTAAGCTCACTAAAATTAGATTTTTCTTGATCTCTAAAATGCAATTTCAATCTCATTGAGCGACATAATCTGAAAAAGTCCACCTTAAATTGAAACAGATCATCGTCCTGCACTGGGACGAAGTTAAGTCCTTTATTCAATACTTTGACTTGAGAGATAGTCCTTTTCTTTGATTGGCGATTTGGACGCCCTTCTTCTGTTCTGCCATAAGTCCTTCCAGTATCCTCCTGCGAACTGGTCTCTACTAAAAAAGGTGTTGCAGTTTTTATGTTTTTAGCTTTGAGCGTACTGGAGCCATGACTTGGTTGGTATCTGAACTCGTACCAAGACTTTTAGAGCTAGTATCCATATGTCGTATTTTAAATGGTGTGCGTTTCCTGTTGCGATCTTCTGCCCACGAGTACACCCTATTGAACTGGTGGTCCTTGGTGTCCCGTACAAATTTAACTTGCAGCAGCTGTTTTTTAAGTTTTTCAATGTTTGCTTTAAGCTCTTGATGAGTACGATCGTATTGCTCTAATTCAACCGTTTTTTTACTTCACATTATCTGTTGCAAGTTGAAAATGCTGTATCGTCAGTATCATCAAGTCCAATGAATATCTATTTGATAAAGCGTACCACTTATCACTATATATTTTATTATCTTTAAGGAGAATAGGTTGTAAAGTACTCCTTAATCCTCTTGGTATGCGGAGTGCTTTAACATACTCCGTCAATGTTGAGGCATGCAAAAGCAGGTTAGTCTCTCTTTTCATCAGGTGTTTCTTTGCATAATTAGCAGAAACATTCCCTTGACAAGCATTCAGTGAAAAACCGGCAGCCTCAGCTTGCCGTAATATAGTGTCCCTTTCTTTGTCTGAAAAGGTGAACATTTCAGCTCTGTTGGCTGTGAGATTAGCAATCTCTTCAAACGACATGTTGATAATAAACAAATAAACAATTCAGCAGCACTGGAGAGGATTCAATAGAAACTGCATTACAAAGAAGTTAATGCTGCAATATAGTGCACGCTCATGCGACCATAGCCCTGGTATGAGGTATCCTCTTCATAACCCCATTAAATTATTATTTATTTTAAAGCGCCATTGATTCCAGGGCGCTGTACATTTGAGGGGGTTACATACATAAACATAGTCAAACGAGTAACAATGATAAGTGATTAATGACAATTGGACGACAGAGGGAGAGAGGCCCTACCCGGGGGCTGACAAATCTACAAGAGGGGGGGAAAGAGACAGGAGGTGTGGGGGCAGACATGTATGTGGAGGAAGTAGTGACAAGTTTAGTGAGGGTTGTAGGCAAGCCTGAAGAAATGGGTTTTCAGGTTGCTTTGAAGCTGGTGAAAGTGGAGGAGAGTATGATGTGTTGGGGGCAGTTGAGTTCCAGTGTGTGGGGTGAAGCAGGGAGAGTCTTGAGACGGTTGTGTGAGAAGCTGATAGGGGAGAGCGAGGAGAAGGTCTGTGAGGAGCGGAGAGTGCGTGAGGGGAGTATTTGGAAATTAGGGCAGAGATGTATGGGGGGAGAGGTCATGGAGAGCCTTGTAGGTATGGATAGTAGCTTGAAATTGAATTCGCTGGCAATGGGAAGCCAGTGAAGGGATTGGGCAGAGGGGAGCGGCAGTGGAGTAGCGAGGAGATCGAGGTGATAAGACGGGCAGCAAGAGTTAGGAGGATTGGAGGGGAGCGAGGGTGCTAGCTGGGAGGCCACAGAGTAAGGATGTTGACAGTTGTCTAGCCGGAGATGACAAGGGGCATGGACCAGCATTTTTGTAGTGTCATATAGTTGAGAATGAGCGGATGCGTGAGATGTTTTTCAGGTGGAGGCCAGGCAGCTGAGGTGAGGGTTTGGGATGTGTGGTTTGAAAGATAAAAGCAGAGTTCTGGATTACCCCATGCAGCGGACTTGTGGGACCGATGAGAGTGAAGAGCCGTTGCTGGAGATAGAGAGATCAAAAGGGCAGGGGTAGAGATTTGGTCGGTGGAAAGATGATGAGTTTCTGTTTTCTCACATTTTGTTTAGGAGAGTGATGAGAAGAAGATAAATAAAAAGAGGAAATGGAGGACAGACAGTCAGGGATTCGGGAGAGTAGAGGAGGTGACATCTGGGCGGAGATGTAGAGTTCGGTGTCATCAGCTACAGGTGGTAATAAAAGCCGTGTGATGTTATGAGCTGACCGAGCTAAGAGGTGTCAAAGAGAGAAGGTAAAAAGGAACCAAGACTGACCCATGGGGACAACGGGGACAGAGGAGGCCGGGGGGAGGAGGTGGAGCGAGAATGAGGAGACGCTCTGAATGTCCGATCAAAGAGGTACGAGGAAGATCCAGGAGAGTGCCAAGTCCCGTGTGCGAGGGAGGAGTGGATTTGTTAGCAGGAGGAATGGTCGACAGTGTCAAAGGCAGAGGACAGGTCTAAGAGGCAGGAGCCATAGAGTTAGTGCATGAGGATTTGCAGTACTAGGTCATTAGTGACTTTGGTTAGGCGGTTTCGGTAGAGTGGTGGGGTCAGAAACCAGATTGTAGGGGGCAAGAAGAGAGTTGGAGGGAGTGGTCGTGGACAGCTGAAGATAGTCGTGCTGCTCGAGGTGTTTGGAAACCAAAAGGGGAGTAGTGAGATATGGGGCGATAGTTGGACAGAGGAAGGAGGGTCAAGGGTTGTTTTTTTTAATGATTGGAGTGATAGTAGATGTCTTAAAGGCGGAAAGGGAAGATGCAGAGGTATAGTGATAGGTTGAGAGATTGGTGAGGGCTGGATGATAGAAGCATGATAGTATGGGATGAGGTGGGGAGGAGTGGATCAAGACTACCAGGTAGTGAGGTTTGGATTTGGACAGTAAAGAGGAGAGCTCCTGTCATGAGTGGAGTGAGGGAAGCAAGGTATTTAAGGGGGAAAAGAAAAACAGTTTTCAGGGTAGAGGAGGGTGGTGGGGACTGGGGGCTGAAGCTTCTCTGTTGAGGTTGATCTTCTGGAGCGAAGTGAATGCATAGTCATCTGCTGAAAGGAGGGATAGGGGAGGAGGTGTTGTGAACGGAGAAGAGAGTTGAAGGTTTGAATAAATTGTCTGGGGTTGTTGGCAGGGAGGAAAATAAGAGTGGTGATATAGTACTGTCTTGGCTGAGGTGGAGTGCAGATTTAAAATGTATGCAGTGGATTGTGTGTATAAGGCAAAGTCATCGTGAGTGAGTTTCTTCCAGCGGGCGTTACGGCTAGCTCTGGAAGCACGCCTCAGTTGTTTAGTGGAGTCTGTGTGCCAGGGTTGTCTGTTGATTTTGCGGGTTCTGTTGTATTTCAATACAGTGAACATATAGTGGTAGACACCAGTGTACACAGACTCTATAGACTGTATATTACCTCCTTATAGTGACCATATAGTGGCAGAGACCAGTTGTAAAATAGGCTCTGCAGACGGGTTATTTACCTCCATACAATGGTAGACCCCAGTGTACAAGGCTTGGAGCTGGTATATTACCTCCATACAATGACCATATAGTGGTAGACACCAGTGTACACAGGCTCTTCAGTGGCTAAAGGGGGCAACACATCATCATGTACCAATTTCAGATATTCAGTGGCCTTGAGGTTTCCACTGATGAAGAATGGACCCACTATCTTTGGACCCCATATACCAAAACATACCAACAACGGTCTTGGGGGGGATCTATCAATATGGGTTGGTGTCAGGACCAATAAGCGATGGTTTTGTTTGTTAACTTCACCATTCACAAAAAAATTTTGCCTCACCCTGAACACAATGTTCTGTGAAAACCGAGGGTCCTGTTCCATTTTTTGTTTTGCCCATTCTGCAGATTCAGTGGCCGATCTGGGTCCTCCTTGCTGAGATGCTGCAGCAGCTGGATTTGTGCCATTTGTGAGTAGCTAATACCCGCTGAAATTTTAATGTTGGACTGTTTTGCCGCTCTCCAGTGACTGCGGGGAGCGCTGTGGGCTCTTGCTGAATGAAGCTGAGACGGTACTGGGGTTTCATCATTTTTTGACAGTTTTCTTGTGTCCAATTTTAACAAATCCAAATGAACCTGTTTCATGTAATTTGGGCAAGCAAATTTGCTAACTGTAGCATGGGAGATGGGTGGTTTGTTTGGGGGTCTTGCGTTGATTTTGCTGCAATGACCCCGGGTTCTGCCCTTCACCAGACATCAACACAATTTCCATCGGCTCCTCATGTATTAACCTCTGCAACATGTCAATGGCTGTAAACAGAGAGAAACTTGTACATAACTCATGTAAGAATAAAGTTACATTAAAACCAAGCACACCATTGTTTTTTGTTTTTTGAAATTTTCAATTTCGTTTGATGTGTTACATGACCCTCTTCCCATTGGAAAAAATAAAGTTGGATCCCAAATGGCCAACTTCAAAATTGCTGCCATGGTCAACACCCAGCATGAAAAGTTTCCCCCTCCCATATACTAATGTGCCGCAAACAGGACGTTGATATCACCAACCATTCCCATTTTATTTAGGTGTATCCATATAAATGGCCCACCCTGTAGTGGCAGGTAACAGTGTACAGCTCTACAGACTGTAAAATTTCCTCCACACTTTTCCTTTTAGTGGTTTTTCACCAGTGTCACGGGCCCGCGGTGTATTATTACCCTCCATACAGGGGGACAATTTTGTGGTGAAACCAGTGAAAAGGGGGCCTTCAGACTGTTTTTTTACCCTGGGAGTGACCAAAAATTGGTAAAAGGGACCAGTTTTTAAAGGCTCTGCAGACTGTTATTCCCTCCATTCATTGACCTTTTGGGGAGTGGTAGACACCGTGTACAAGGCTCTGCAGACTGTAATTACCCATACAGGGGGACCAAGAGTGGTAGACACCAGTGTACAAGGCTTGCAGATGTTTTTTCCCCCCTCAGTGACCATAGGTGGAGACACCAGTTTTACACAGGCCAAGGCGTATTTTACCCCCAAGAGTGACCATATAGTGGTAGAACCAGTGTTACAGGTTAAAGGGGACTGTATATTACCTTCATAATGACCTTTGTGGTAAGTACCCGGTACCAGGCCTGTGGATTTTTATTCCCTCCATACAGTGACCTTTTTGGGTGTAAGTTTCACAGGCTCTGCAGATGTTTTTTTTCCTTCCTTACAGTGCCCCTTTTTAGTGGTAGGTCCCGTGTACCGGGCTCTGCAGATGATTTTACTTCCATTCAGTGACCTTTTTAGGGGGTAGGTCCCCCAGTGTACACGGGCTCTGAGCTGTTTTTTTTACTTCCATACGTGACCTTATGGGGTGACAGGAGTTACACAGGCTCTGCAGATGTATATGACCCCCATCAGGGGACTTATAGGGGAGACACCAGGTCCAGGCTCGCAGACGTTTTATTACCCCTTTTACGTGCCCTTTAGGGGAGAACACCAGTGTACCAGGCTTGAGACTGTTATTCCCACCATATAGTGCCATATAGGGGTAGGACACCCAGTGCAAAGGCTCTGCAGGGTGTATATTCCCTCCTTTCGGTCCCCCCATATAGTGGTAGAAAAACCAGTGTACACAGGCTCTGCGGGACGTATTTACCCCCTACAGGACCATAGAGTGGTGACACCAGTTTAACGGCCCTGAGGTGTATATTACCTCCATAGAGTGATCATATAGGGGTTTGACCCAGTGTTACAGGCTCTGAAGATGTATTTACTTCATACAGTGACCTTTAGTGGAGAAACCTTGTACAAGGCTCTGCAGATGTATTTTACCTCCCATACGTAAAACCTTTTAGTGGAAAGACCAGTGTAAAACGGGCTCTGCAGATGTATTTTACTTCCAACAGTGACCATTTGTGGTAGGTATCAGTGTACACGGGCCCTTCAAAACTGATTTTACTTCCAACAGGGGGACCATTTAGGGTAGGTACCAGTGTACACAGGTCTGCAGATGTATTTTATTTCCCATCAGGGGAAAATTAGGGGGTAACACGAGGAAAACCAGGCTCTGCGACTGTTTTTTACCCCCTCAGTGCTATATATGGTAGAAAACCAGTGAAAAACGGCCTTTTGCGAGGTTTTTTTAAAAATACAGGGGGGCCATATAGTGGTAGCCCACAGTGTAAAACAGGCTGCAGACTGTATTTACCCCCATACAGTGCCAATAGTGGTGCCCCCGGTTCGAAGGTCTGCAGACTGTATTTTTACCTGCAACGTACCATATAGGGGTAGAAAACCATTTAAACAGGCTCTGGGGGACTGTAATTACCCCCTACAGGGACCATAATTGGGGGGAAAACCAGTGCACAAAGGTCAGAGTATTTTACCTCCATACAGTGCCATTAGGGTAGGACCATGTACACGGTTTTGAAGACTGTTTTTATCTCTAAGTGACCATATAGTGGTAGACCCCAGTGTAAAAGGGTTTTGAAAGGCTGTATATTACCTCCATACTGGACCTATAGTGGTAGCACCAAGTTCACGGGCTCTGGGGGCCTGTATATTACCTCCATACAGTGACCATTAATGGTAGATAGCGGGTTTTACACAGGCTTGGATTGTATTTTACTTCCCAATACAGTGACCTTTTTGTGGTAGACACAGTGTACACAGGCTCTGAGACTGATATTCCCTCCATTATGTGACCAAAAGGGGTAGCAGATGTACCAGGCTCTGCGGGGGGATGTTATCCCCCCATACAGTGAATATAGTGGAGACCCAGTTTTTACACGGTCTGCAGACTGTTATTACCCCCTACGGGCCCCTTATAGTGGTAGACACCGGTAACACAGGTTGAGATGTATTTACCCCCATACAGTGACCTTTAAAGGGGTAGAACCCCAGTGTCGAAGGCCTGCAGGACTGATATTACCTCCATACTTCCCATATGTGGAAAAAACCATTGTACACGGGCTTCCAGACTGTTATTTCCTCCTTACAGTCCATATATTGGTAACACCAGTGCACAAAGGGCTCTGCAGACTGTTATTACCCCCTACAGTGACCTTATAGTGGTAGAGGCCCAGTGTAAAGGCTCTGCAGGACTGTATATTTTTCCCCTTTTTACAGTGACCTTATATGGTAGACACCAGTGTACACGGGGCTCTGAGACTGTATATTACCTCCATACTGTGCCCCTTTATGTGGTAGACACCAGGGGTATCAGGCTCTGCAGATGTTTTTACCTCCTTACGTGCCCATATAATGGTAATGCAGTGTTACACAGGCTCGCGGGACTGTTAACTTTTATACTTTACATTTTAGTGGTGGGACCCCGTGTACCCCGGCTTAGCGTTTATTTCCCCCATACAGTGCCCACATAGTGGTAGAAACAGGTACACAGGCCTCTGCGGGGACTGTTTTTACCCCCATACGGGGGACCACATAGTGGTGGGGCACTAGTGTAAAAGGGGCTCTGCAGACTGTATATCCCTCCATACAGTGCATATAGTGGTAGAACCAGTGTAAAGGCTCTGCAGATGTATATTACCCCATACGTGCCAATTTGGGGGGAACACCAGTGAAACACAGGTTGCAGACTGTATTTACCTCCAAAAAGTGCCAATTGTGGTGGGACCAGTGTACCGGCTCTGCAGAAACTAAGATTTTTTCTTACCAAATCTTTTTTCCCCGGGTCCTCAGGCAGCCACAGGGGGTTTTTCTATCCTCCTCATCCGGCTGGGAAAGAAAAGAAATGAGTATCGGGTTTCGGAAAAATTCAAGCAAAAATTTAGGTCCCCCCCTCCCCCCATATAAGTCCTCAGACAAATGAACA
>JAODAL010080546.1:0-12206 GCA_025379985.1 Phyllomedusa bahiana | reverse complement strand
ATTGGAGGGAGGGGAAAGCAATTTTTAAAAAACTGGTACAATTCTACGGGTATTCGGGTGGTTTTGCGTTTTTTCTTTGCTGTTTGTCCCCCTTTATAAAAATCACTAGCCAAAAATAGCTTCTGGGGGAACGGTGATGTTTTTTAATGCAAGAACGGGAACCTCGATGCATGAAAAAGATAGAGACATCCCCCCATACAAGTAAAGGAAAAAGCCAAAACACAGAATGAATCAAAAAATTTTGGGGTTAGAACGGGAGACCTCACACGAAGGGGGTTAGGAGGGGAAAGGGGACAGGGATTGTTTGATAAAAAAGGGCCCCTGCAATCCTCAGAAAAAAATCCCAACCCCCACCCCCCCCACGGTGGAGCACTCCACGGTTAAATTTTTGTAAATTAGAGTTTGAGTATAGGGAAAGCTTGGTTTTTGAGGGGAATGTGGGGTTTAAATTGCTAATTGGTACATGTGTTTTTTAAATAAAAAAGTTTTTTATAAGAAAATCCCAAGTTTCCCCCTTTATAAGCCCATACAGAACCATTTGAGGACGATGATTGTGCAGAATTTAGGCATTCAAATGGCCGCATCCAGTATTTTCCTGCCAAAAAACGACTGAGTTTGATCATGTCCCAAAAGAAATGACGATCAACCGAAATTTCATTTCCTGGCAACTACTTTGAACCAAAAGAACTTTTTTGCCAACCCCTCCTATACTGTCCCCCGGGGGAGGGCCCCCCGCCCACTGATCCCCCTAAAATAAAAGGGGCCCGTGAATAAAGGAGGGAGTGCAGGATAAGTTGGGCCAAACAAAGGTTGACTCTTTCTTTCATTGGCCGGCCCCCCTGCACTTAGACACTGAATTTGGAGTAACCCCGGGGTGGGGAAAAGGAGATCCATTGTCGCTTTAAAAGACCTTGACAATGTTAATCAGTGGACAGTTCTAAAATTTACATTTTTTTAAAAAAAACATCAAAATTTTTTTTTTCCATGTAGTAAACTCAAAAGACTTTGGGGATCTTTACATTTACTCAGGTCCGAATCCATTTTAAAGGGTGGATCAAAGTGGAAAATAAGGGACAATCCGCTTCAGAAAGGGTTTACAAAAAAGTCTAATAACTTTAGATAACTTTATGAACAAAGCCCTAAAAGCTGTGGGCCCCATATAAAAACATATATTTAAAATGTTAGTGGTTACCTTGAGTTAAAGGAATAAGAATGGCAACTGAAATTGCAATTTTTTTTTAACTTCAGCTTTAGACTTTTAATATGCAGTTTTCAACCTCATGGGGTTGTGTCCCTCCCAGTAATATATGCTAGATGAGAACTCTGTGTGTACACTATGCTGCTATAACTTCAATGCTTCACCAGTACGGAGCACGGCATCATCTGTAGGCTGCATTCACTTTCTACAGCCCAAGAGGGATTTCCTATTACTTGTGCTGACAGACACTGGTGTTGGAGAGTTGTGATTTTTCCCCTCTCTCCAATTGCAGATTCAGTTCTCTCACTGCGCTCTCCATAGATACACAGCATGTGTGATTCACCCTCTTCTCCTTCATCCTGTGAGCACTGGGATAAGCTTTAGCTCTATCCTCTAGATTTTTAGTGGCTTACACTCTTTACCTGCCTTCTCTGAATGCTAATGCTCTGATTGGACTTTATGAAGCTCCATTGAGGTCATTATTCATAGACAGAAAGTTATATCACCGTAGCTCCTCCAGGCCAAGATAAAACATGCAGTTGATGTCTCCAACAAAACATCAGTATTCAGGATAGAGATTGCCTCTCTCAATGCTCTGACCTGGGAGGCTGCTTTGCTAGGATATAAGTCAGCAGATCAGTCACACCTTCAGGTTTGTAGATTGTGCAGAGGATGCAATGGACCATACTGGTGACATATTCCAATGTTTGCCTATACACTGGGATATGTTACAGCCTTTCACTGGAGATATACATCAGGAATTCTTCTGATGTTTACTCCTGATGGAATGGCCACAACCTGATGTTCACAAGTTTCTTTTAAGATACTACAGTAGGAAATGTATAATAAAAAGTAGTTAGAAAGTTGATGAATTTTGCACTTAGGAAACAAAATAACAATAGAACAATTTTAGTGCAAAGATGTCCAAAGTCTTTAGAGAGGATTTCCCATTATAACAACTCTTTCCAATTGTTGCTGCCATGAAACATCACTACAGACAACCCCTTGAAGTTACTTAGATGATCATACATACAAAATAGTCATTAGCTCATTCACCTCACAATTATTTCTGCCCACTCCACCAGAAACATGTACACTCAGCAGAGCGTGCACTCTTATGCTTATAAGGAGGGGCGATAAGCCAAAGACCTATACCAAAAAAAAAATCATAAGTAGAAGAAACGTACCAGCTCTCCAAAAGAAGGATGCACAGGCTTGCATGGATCACAAGCTAAACAGCAATGTAGAAAAACTTGAAGCTGCCCAGCATCCTAAAAAGCCGTAGTATTTATTTAAGTCCAAAACACATATACAACGATCCAACAAACACTTTACACGCCAATGTGTTTCCGGCCCCACAGGCCCTTCCTCATGGCCTGAGTGTTTTTCGGATCGTTGTATTTGTGTTTTGGACTTCAATAAATAATATGGCTTTTTAGGACGCTGGGCATCTTCAAGTTTTTCTACAAAAAAAAAATCACACAGATTTTGTTTGAAATATGAAGACTTCACCAACCTGTTATGAAACTGATTGCAAGCCCAACGATAATGCATCCAATGCAGCCGACAGCACTGTAGTAGAGGTATGATATTCCGTACCAGTTATCTGCCAGCACCGACCTGATGGGAAATAATTTGTCAAAAAGTTATAAGATCCATCTTTCCTAAAATCCTGTGTTTTATTGTGAAATCTTAGTAAGAACGCCTTAATGATCTGGCTATTTTCAGTTTTCTTATTTTCTCTTCTCCATATTTTTATCTATTTTTCCTTCCTACATAAATAGCTGAATAAGTGCACTATATAGTGCATCATTATGTGCATCATATAATGTATTTAGGAAACAAAATATTTTTTGGAACAGGACAAAAAACACAACTTTTTGGGGGGTTTCTTTACTATAGAGTTCACTATCTGCTATAAATGATACATTATTTTTGATCAGTAGATCAGTAGGATTCCAAAAATATCTAATATTATTTATTTTCATTGTTTTATCAATGTTAAAAAACTTTTTTTTTATTTGCTTAGCATCAAGATTTTCTGCAACCAATAACTGTTTTGATTTTCTGACTTTGGTAATGTGCGATCACTTTAACAAGGTAAGCACTTTGGGCGACATGTATGAATGGGGCTGCACCTTTTTTTTGGCGTGCTTTGAGCCAAACAAACTATCATAGCCCTGTTCTACAGATGTATGAACCGTCATACACCAAAACTTGCCAGACACAATACTTATGAATGCGCCAATGAGGCAGGGGCGTGTCACACCAGAGTCATACAATGCACCAAAGTTTAACAAGAAACTGTCAAACAAATCCATACCAGTAGCAAAGTGGCATGACTGAGCCTACGTAGAGCGGGACACATTTAGTAAGTACTGTGAGACACTTTCATACAAGCTGTCGGATACATACTGTTCGTACATACATGCCACCATTTGGAAGTTTTTTAAGGACCAGTTTAGAGTATATGCAGCATTTTAATGTTAGCTTCTTACACTTTTTTAAACACTTATGGGGACATGTATGAAAACTGTCTAGGTCTGAGAATTTCCTTGTTGCCCATAGCAATCAGTAAGAAATTTCCTTTCATTTTTTTCAGAACTCTAAATGAGAGGGGTGCTCTGATTGGATGCTATGGGAAACAAAGAAAGACTTAGGTCAAGACAGTTATCATACATGTGGCCCTAATTACTGTATAGGATAAACAAAAATTTTGTTTAGTGGCTTTTCATATGTAAAAAAATTTTTAAAAATCAAAAAACAGCATGGGGTTTTTTTTCATTCTATTTAAAAAAAAAAAATTTTTTTTACTTGTTTTATAGTAATATTTACTCCTTCGTGATGGCTAGTACAATATACTGCAGTGCTTATGTAGTGCCCTATATTGTCAATTTTATTTTATCTTTACCCCCCTGTCTGGGATCGCCCAAATCCTTTACCCACCATGAAAAAAATTACTTTCCTAAAACATCAATCCAACAAGGAGCGCTGGATTTAAGCTCTGAATCCTGCAGAACTGAGAATACAGCTCTGAAGTATAATTAAGGCTATAACTCAGGAACAGATGAAGATGTACAATGATAAGCATTTAAATAGTCACTGATGTTTTATGTAAATTAAGTAATTCTGTGACCTGTAAAAAGGCGTTTAAAGGGAACATGTGACATTGAACATGGAAATGATCGCAGACAGAAAATAGATTAAAAGATACAGATTGATATATTTGTTAGGTGGGTATAGATTCATGGAAATTGGGGGTTTATGCATTTAACTTACGTTATTCTGGGGGTTTAAAGGGGTCCAGTGGGCGGGCTTTTCAGTGACTGACAGCCTTCCTTGTATTAGTGTGCATACAGTCAGTCACTGTTACGACTGCCAACTGGACTCCTCAACCCAAAATAAGCAATAAGTTAAATTAAATTTTGATAAATATGCTAAATCTTCCCAACAAAAAATAATATCAATCGCTGGTTTTTTGCTCTTAAATATACTCCCCCGATTTATAACCCTTTGAATGTGACAGGATCCCTCTAAAGTAGTTCAACAAACATCCGCTGTGTAGCGTATACCAGCTTCCAAACCAGGTAAGGGGGGGAGTCCAGTCCAGTCTAAAGTAGATCTCATATTTTAAATGCATTTTTACCTTTCTGGTGGAAGGGTTGTAGTTAGGGTTGTAGGTAGGACTGTGGACAAGGTGGCGTTAAATGTGTCATTAAGCAATTTACACTCATCTGTTCTTAGTAGTAAAGGAAGAGTCTTGGATGGTGGAGCAGGATAGATAAATGCTCCAATGCCAACCCAAAAAGACAAGATGTATCCGGTCAGCAGACCTCCTAGAGCACCCTGGAAGGGAAAAGATTGGAAAGATTACAAATAAACTCATAAATGTGAACTCTTATTACGATATATCAAAAATTAGGAGCAGTATTAGATTAGTACCTCAGGGTCGGGTGTAATTTGAAAAAAATGCAAAGGTGTCACAGTTATAATATATAATTGCAAAAAAAAAAAAATAGAAAATGAGCTCATTGGGATTACCTGGATTTTTTTTTTCATTTATTACTAATCAAATAAAGGTCTTTTATATATTTCTGAGGGTGTGTAGTTAATTTATGATCCTTTCTATAGTTGTATCTCAATCAGGATTGCTTAGTCCCTATTTGGGATTTTTATAAAAAATATTTTTTTCTATAAAGGTGTCAGTGTTCTTCAATAAAGATTACTTTATGGCTCACACAATTTTTGAAACCGGATTTTTTTGCTATCAGTTTATTATTGTTTAACCCCTTAACTCCCAGGCCTGAAAGTAGTTACTGACCAGAACGTTTTTTTTAGTTTTTGCCTTGTTTTTTGCCTTGCGTTTCAACAGTTGTAATTTTTTTATTTTTTCAATGATGCAGTTGGATGAGGCCTCTTTTTATTCGAGACAAGTTGTACTTTATGGGGGAATAGTTTAAGTTCACTTATATATAAATGCAGAAATTTTTTTAAATTTTTGTAAAATTTTTTTTTGTTTTTTTAAATTTTCTTTACACCGTTCATATTTCACACTTAATAACTTGTTAGATTAATTCTACAGGTTATTACGGTCATGTGGATAACTAATATGTGTAGGTTTTTTTGTGTGTGTAATTTATGTACAATTATTTTTTATTAATATTTATTTTTATTTTTATTATTTTAGTTTTTATTCTTTTTTTACACTTTTTATGTTTTTGTTTTTTTTTTTACTTTTTTTTTTAAATCCCCTGAAGGGAGAACTGTTTTTTATTTTTATTTTTTTATTTTTTTTACACTTAGTAATGTATTAGCATATTCATATATGCTAATACATTATAATCTGTGTCAGTCTGACACAGGCAGGGATCTGGACAGCACACAGGCTGGCCTGATCACTGGTTTGTTATACAGACAGCTCTGGGGCCACTCTAGGTCCCCAGGGCTGACTGTGCAGCCGTCCCCCCGGGCTCTGTCGGGTCACCGGGTGTTCCGATCACCCGACAGACCAGGGGAACCCTTTGATTGCGCTGCGGTAACGTGCACCGCAATCAAAGGGCTAAAGCACTGGGATGCGGAGGTTTCCTCTGCACCCTGGTGCTCGCAGGACATGCTCTGGGTTCGGGGCTGTGTAATATAGCCCCGATCCCAGCGCTGCTGCGGCGCCGTGCGCCGCAAACCCCGAAGTCTACAGCAACGCCAAAAGACGTCGCTGTAGATGAACAACCCGCACCAGCTGACGTCAACAGACGGTGCGCGGTCATAAAGGGGTTAATAAGGTGTTGCTGTGTTGGAAGCCTTGGGCTGTGCCCATCATTCTTTGTTTCTGTAGATACTAGAAGTCACATGACGTGTGGTCACACAGATGTTTTGTCCATATATTTAGGACGACTTGTATGAAGAGGGCTGCACCATTTTTTTGGTGTGCTTTGAGCGAAACAAACTGTAGTAGCCCTGTTCTATAGATCTATGAACCATCGTGTTCCAAAACTTGGTGCATTGTGCGACACACATGACACTTTTGAATGCCTTAATGATGCAGGGATGTGTCATGTCAGAGTCATACAATGTACCAAAAATGTGCGAAAGTTTGGCCTGAAACTGTAGTACATATCCAATTAGCATGACTGAGACTACTTTTGAATAGAATGGGACACATTTATAAAGTGCTGTGAGACACTTTCATACATACTGTTGGATCATACACTATTAAAAACAGAGGTAGAACTGGTGAATCGGCGCCAGGTTCATACATGTTGCCCTTAGTCTATAGGAGGCAGTACTATGGACAGGGATGTGGGCTGTACAATTGTTTTTTTCTTGATAAGGGTATACTGTATTGGTATTGTATGATTTTCTATTATATATACTAAATAATAAATTATAAGTGCTTGTTATCGGCTAAAGGAAGCATTTTAAAAAATATGGTTCAAAGCATAGTATTTCTATCACTTATCTTCTTGGTAGCAGTTTTCTTGTTGTTGGCCATAGAGAACACAGTGGTGGCTGTATTTCTGTGGCTTTCTCCATTCATTTCTATGGGAATCCTGAATATAATCCCAGTACATCTGTATTCTGGACTCCCATAGAGGACAAAGGAAAGACACCTGCAAGCCACCACTATGTTTGCAACAAGCCAGCAGCTACCCTGGAGTTAAGTCATAGGAATGTATTGAGATGACAAGCCCCAGTAAACCCCAGCCTCGGTGAGTTACATACAGCTGTATATGGGAATGGAGTGGTGCTTTAGATGCATTTTTATTCAACTACAAAATGTCAAAATATTGTAAATAAATGAACAATAGTGATCAGATCTACTGTCGTGAGGACCCTTGCCGAGCTAAATCATGCTGTATGGGCTTGACAGTCAGTCCTCTGACATAAAGACAAGACAATCTTAATAGTAACATATCTGAAGCAACTAACCTTCCAGTTGGTCCATGGAAACAAAATGCCTAAAGTGAACAATCCTAACATGGGGCCTCCACACATCCCATGGATGCTAAGCGCAGCCTATGGACAATTCAAAGACATGAAAGACAGCCATCAATAATGATGTAGCAGTAATTACTGGCAACAGCTTTCACTTCAATGATTTTATTATTTCAACTTTTTTACTGTCCCAAAACATGTAAAATTATTAAATGAAGCAAATCTAGCTACAAATATTACACAATCGCGAGCAGAAAGCTCATATACAGAACTGTTTGTATCCATGGTTACAGACCACAAACAAATTCTGTGTGTGGTCAGGTCCTGTAATCGTGTATTGCTACTTACAGAGAATACAAGGAGAGAACAAATGATGAGATCAGAGTGCAGACAGGCTTCATCTTTACTAACTGTAGAAGCATACAGATTGTTTTATTACATGATACCATACAAGCTGTACACTGCCTACTTTACATTGTATTAAAGTGTCATATCTTGTCAGATGAAAAGATACATGAAAGTGTTGTCCCAAGAAAAGATATAATACAATATTTACAAAAATTCGAGGACTCACTTTTGCAAGATTCTGTATATATATAAAACATGGCCACACATGGATATACAAATGGCCACCAATACAATGGTCTTACCTCTCTACTTTCACAGCAGAACAGAATTTTGTAAAATTTCCTATTACCACCTTAACCCACCTGGACATATGGGTACGTCCTGATGGCGTTAAGGACCTGTGTAGCGGGATCGCAGCATCTAAATCAATGCCATCTAAATCAATACCGTTCCTCACTTTGATCGGCTGCCCACAGCGAAATCGCAGGCTTTACTGATTGGTGAACATGGCAGCTGGAAGCCTTGTTAAGGGCGCATCCCCACGGCAGTGGACAAATACCAGCCTGTTTGCCGGCCGGTATTTGTCCTGTTTTGCGCCCATCCCCAGGGGCGGGGGGGGAGGGGGGCGCTTTTCTCCGCGATGAGCGAAGAAAAGCCCTCCCCCTTCACATTAAGCAGCACAGATTCTGTCCGAAAACTGGACGGAAATGGTGCTTGCTCAATGTTTTTTGAGGGACTGCAGGCTCAAAACCGCCCGACGAAAACCCCTTGCAGTGGGACTTGCTCCCGGGGTTTTCCATAGAGCACAATTGTGAATTTTCGGCCGGTTTTTCAGGCGGTCTGAAAAACTGCAAACCGCCTGAAAAACCGGCCGAAAACCCGTGCCGTGGGGACAGGTCCTTAGGCTTCCATTGCTGCCATGTTTTCTGCCCCAGGCGGAAAGTAGTAAAACCGCCATCTTTGTACACCCTAGTCTATACAATGCATAACGCTGTATAAATGATTGCATCCCCTAGTGGTAAAGCACCCTAAGGGGACTCAAAGTTAAAGTGAAAAAAAAAAGGTTTAAAGTGTAAAAAAAAATACAAATTTCAAATCACCTCCCTTTTGCCATTTTACAAATTAAAAAAAAATAAAATAATAAAAAAGTTACACATATTTGTTATCGACGCCTCTGAAGAAGTCTGATCTATTAAAATATAACATAACATACACTGAACACTGTAGAAGAAAAAAAATCTAAACGCCAAAATAGCGGTTTTTTTGGGGGGGTCATTTCATGTCCCCTAAAAATTGGAATAAATTTAATCAAAAAAGTCCCATGTATTCCAAACTG
The DNA here is from genome assembly GCA_025379985.1 of Phyllomedusa bahiana. NCBI lineage: Eukaryota > Metazoa > Chordata > Amphibia > Anura > Hylidae > Phyllomedusa > Phyllomedusa bahiana. Next base: position 2,892 of record JAODAL010080546.1, on the reverse strand, counting down.
GTAGCAATAAAAAGTACAGCAATAAACCTCAACCAAGGTGTTAGTACTGTACAAAAAGGTTATTGGCTGCAGAAAATGACGCTGCCACATAAGTTTCAAAAATAGAAAATGTTTGGATTTTTTATACAGTACCAAAACATAATGAAAACCTTACATATTTGGTATTGCCGGATTTGTATCATCCTGTAGAACATAGATAACACATCCCTTTTACCTAAGACTGAATGGCATAAAAGCAAAACATCTGCAAACATGGCGCAAGTACATTTTTTTTAACATTTTGCCTCACTTAGAATTTTTTATGGTTTCCCAGTATAATCTATGGTACGATGAATGACACCATTAGAAAGTACATCTTATCCCACAAAATAAAAGCCCTCACTTGTCTATGTAGGTGGAAAAGTAAAAACGTCATGGCTCTGGGAAGGTGAGGAGGAGAAAAATGAAGAGTCTTTTTTTTTTTTCTTTGGAGGAGTTAAGGAGTTAAAGATCTCTATATTGCAAAATTGATGTTGGCTACAAGACAGAGCACACATGTAATTTAGGAGGTAAATATTTACTGACCTGTACCACTCCACCCATCAGAGATGCAACTACTGCCATTACAGTACAGAGAATACCAACACGACACCTAGAACATTACAAAGTATTACAACACTTCAACCTGCACTCAGTCACATCTTATTTTTAGTTGTTAAATCTAATATTTTACCCTAAATGTTTGAGTCTCCACAGCAAATTTTCTCATTTGGAGCAATACATTCTCCAGTTTTTTTCTTTTATGTTTAAACTTTAATATTTGTTTTTGTGGCAGAAATGGGACATTAAGGAGGCTGCCCAAGATTGTAATAGATGAAAGGTCTCTCCAGGGTCTCTCCAGTTACCTTATATTGGCAGATGGTCCCTATCTAAATTTGATTACTTTTCCTGCAGCAATAATGTGCCATACAAATGCCATGTATAGACATATCACTGCTGGCCAGTGACTGACTGCAGTGGTTACAATGATGTGTGTGATACAATTGCTGCAGATAGAACAGTGGGAGTCACTGGATCACTGCCATTGATTCGATAGGTGAGTTATTGTTGGCTTTTAATTTAAGAACACTTCCTGTAGGTAATTTAAAGGGAACCTGTCACATAGTTTGTGCCCCCCTTGCTGAGGGCAGCACAAGCTAGTGTCAGACCTGCTGTTCCCAGCACTGTGCCCCTTATTCGGTAAGATGCAGCAGTTTTAGAGCATTTACCCCTCAAACCTTATTCATGAGTATGTGCTAGCTCCGCCCACCAAAGGCTAGCTCCGCCCACTGACAGTTATTCACATGTTTCTACCTATTCAATGTAATAGGTTTGTCAGTTGAGGTGGGCGGGTCTAGCCTCCGATTGGCCGGGTTTGAAAAAAACTGACACTCTGAAGGACTCTTCAAATGAATCTTCTCGCTGAAAACTGCAGATTTGAGCACTAAATAAAACGAAAACTCCGCATCTTACAGAAAGGGAACCAAAAGGCGCTGGAAACAGCAGGTCTGACACTAGCTTGTTCTGTCCTCAGCAAGGGGGGGCAAAAACTATGTGACAGGTTCTCTTTAATTAATTATGTTCTTGAACAATGCCTTAAATGCCGTACCAGAACACAACCAGTAAGCTGGTACATGGAATCTATGAACGAAAGCAAAGTACATGCAAAAAATATTATTTTAGACGTTAAAGGGGTTTTCTCCCTACAAAGATTAACTTTCAACACGGACTATTAATTGACGACTTTTTCTAAATAGATTGCTTTGTTGATTTCACTTTAGTCATGAGATAAGATACGTTTTACCTGCTCTGAGTGCACACAGATTTCTATGGTTACCTGCATACTAGAACATAACTTTGTTATCTGATTTGATCAGAAAGCAGTGAGTGATGTCACCCCATGGACAAACAGCTCAGTCCAGAGAAAACTCATTATCTGTAATAAGATTAGCTTCTGTGTACAGATTCGCCATTGTATTCAGTCTTCACAGCACATGTAGACCTTGTTTAATGAAGCTTAGCTCTCCCATACTTCTCAGGGAAATGGCTCTAGAAGCTGAATATGTGAATCATTGCTATAGAACCACCCAAAGCCTCAGGGGAGACAGAGTGAATGTAAACTGCTTATGAAACCCTTTTGAGAGCCGATAGGTGGTTACTATAGAAATAGATAATTGACTTCTCATGATTTGTGTGAATTTGTATGCAAGACGTCCACATAATATATACCCATGTCATGGTCCATGTGGGCTAGAAGTAGCAATTGAAATTTTTTGAGTTATGTTTGTCCATTTTTTGGGTGTGTTTCTTTGTTTTTATTTTTTATTCTCAATATTTTTTATATATTTTTTTACCCTGGAGATGGTAAAAGCTGGAATGATGTGATGTGTATCCTTCCACAGATAATAGTGGTCTAATGTCTGCCAGCAATTAGACCACCATTAGTAGTGATCTGTATGCAGAACGATGCTGGGAAGCTAAAGATCATGTTCTTCCTGCATGCTTCTTCTCCCTATATGTTTGATATCATTGCAACATCACATGTTTTAAAGGCAATGGCCCTTAGGGTAGGTTTACACAGCGGACTTTCTCTATCAGAAAAATCCGACGCATAATCCTCAGCAGAAATTCAAGGCGATACCATGGATTCCTGCCAAGGATTTTAACTAAACAGAAGCGGTATTCACCTCTGATTCGGTTTATACCGATTTCAATGGGGTTTACCGTTGTCACGCCTCCTGAACTAATTCATTCTTTTTTTTCTGCACCATTTGTGATGTTGAAACTCTGTGCTGTAGGTCACTGTGTGAATTAGGCCGTGTTCACACGGCTTATTCCCGACTGATTTGTGCGCCGTATTGAGCGCACAAATCC
>JAODAL010080545.1:0-12207 GCA_025379985.1 Phyllomedusa bahiana | reverse complement strand
ACACACGCCCCCACCCTTTAACTTAAAGACGAAGGGCTGTCCCCCAAAATTTACAAGACCCAAAGCTAGGGGACCTTGGTCTTTTTAAAATTATTTTAGGGAAAAGTTAAAAAACAAAAAATCTTCGGGCTAAACCTTTTAAAAGAGAAAGATGGTTTGCACAGAAAAAAAATGATAAAGGGCCCGTCCCAGCGGGGTTTCCCAATGAGAAAAATATAAAGGGAAAAAAATTGTACCGCAACACAACTTCTCACCAAGATTTTTTAAAAAAGTATAAAGGGCCTTGCAGCTTTATTGTGTATTCCAAAAAATGCTTAAAAAAAATTTAATAAAATTGCACTACATTTTTGTGAAAAAAAAGTCAAAGGTTTCAGGAGACTAAAAAGGGGGGGGTTTGGAATTTTCTCAAAAATTTTTTTTGGGGTAAATTCCCCAAAATTTTTTCCAAACAAAATTTGTTTCTTTCCCGAATTACTTCGGCAGGGAATCGCTTTAAAAAAAGAGTATTTCCAGGTTTTGCCCCAAAGGACTCAGGGTGCGGTAGAACTTTTGTCCCAAGTTTAAAATATGCAGAGGGGCTTGGTTTGGTCTTTAAATAAAATTTGTTGGGGGTTTTAGTAGGGACAGGGCAGATGACTGCCCCCGCTCTTGGGAATCCCCTTCACTAAAAAATTCCCGGGGCATTAAGAGGGCAAAACGCCCAAAGAAACCCCAAGGGGGGAAGGGAAACCCTGAAAAAGTATGCCAGCGAAAGGGGAAAAAAAAACAAGTTGAGAGCTCAGGGGGGAAACATTGTGCCCAGGTGTGGGGGTTGAGGCGGGCAGCCACAGCGCATGGGGTTTCACCCAAGGGGCCAATGACATTCGGGAAAAGGTGGCAAAACACGGGAAGCCACAGAGTGGCACAATGACTGAGGGGCGAAGGTAAAGGGGCGGCAGCAGTATGAGGCAGGCAGTGGCCAAGGGAAAATTCTGGAGGCGGCAAAAACAGTTTGGGGCCAAAAGAGTGACACAATGTTTCAGTGTGGGGGTCAGCCACCCAGCAGCTGAGTTCAGGGCAGTGGAAATGACATTTGGGAGGGGGCCCAAAAAAAAAAGTTTTAGGCCACGGGAGTGGCCCCAATGTACAGTGTGGAGGTCCCAAAAAGAGCAGATGAGATCAGGCATTTGGACTTTGACATTTGGAGGCGGCAAAACAGTATTGGGGACGAGTGGCCCCAATGATCCCAGTGTGGGGTCCCGACAGCAGCAGCATGAGTTTCCGGGCCAGGGGAAACAATGACATTTTTTTTGGGGGGAGGGGGCCCCCGGGGGGCCAAAAACAGTATTGGGCCCAAACAGAGTGGCACAACACACAGTTGTGGAGGTCAGGGCGGCAGCAGTATGAGATCAGGGCAGGGGCACAATGACATTCTGGGGGCGGCTAAACATTTATTGGCCCACAGAGTGGCAAAAACAAACAGTGGGGAAAAGGTCAGGGGCGGCAGCAGTAGTTTTTCAGGCGTGGCAAAAATGCCCTTTGGGAAAGGGGGCCCAAAACAGTTTTTGGCCCCCAGAGGGGCACAATCACACTTTTTGTGGGGTCAGGGCCCGGCAGCAGTATGAGATCGGGCCCGGTGGCACAAAAAAATTTTGGGAAAGGGGGCCCAAAAACAGTATTGGGGCCACGGGAGGGGGCCCCAATCACACAGTGTGGGAGGCCCGGGGCGGCAGCAGTATGAGATCGGGGAAAAGTGGAACAATGACTTTTAAAAAGGGGGCCCCAAAAAAAGTTTTTTGGGGCCAAGGAGTGGCAAAATTTCACACAGTGTGGGGTTTCACGGCGGGGCGGAGGTATGAGATCAGGAGTGGAAACAATACATTCTGGAGGCGGAAAAAACAGTATTAGGCCCCCAGCGTGGAACAATCACACAGTGTGGGGGTCACGAAAGCAGCAGAAAGAGATTCAGGCAGGGGGCACAAGGGCATTCGGGGGGGGGTGGCAAAAAACAGGAGGAACCCAAAGAAGGGACAATGATGAGGCGGGGGTAAAGGCCCGGGCAGCAGCATGAAGTAGGCAGTGGCACAAATGAAACGTGTGGGGGGGCAGGGGCCAGGAGTACAGCAGAAAGTTTGAGGTAGAGAGTGGCAAAATGCTTTCTGGAGGGGGGAAAAAAGGGGAGGAACCCACAGGAGTGGCAAAAAGGGACAGGCGGAGGCCCGGGCCCGGAGCAGCATGAGGTAAAGGAGTGGCAAATGACACGGGGTTGTGGAGGACATGGCAGCACCCCAAGCAGCAGCTTGAGGCCCCGGACAGGGGCACTTTGACACAGTGTGGATGTAACGGCAACAGCAACAGAAGCGGGCAGCAGGGAGGTCATAGGGGGCAAAATTTGCAGATTTTTTGAGGTGGGTGGCAATACGCCCCTGGTAAAAAATGGTGGTAGGCAGATGGGGGAAAACTGGAAAGCAGTGTGTGGCTTCAGGGGGGGTGGCGGCATCAGAATAGGGTGAGGGCAGGTAGTTTAAAACCCAGATGACCTTTAAGGCTTTTGGTGTGGGGAAAAACCCTGGCCGATCCACGCCTAAATTCATTTGACAAATTCAGTCGTTCCCCCATTTCCCTTTGGACCAGGGGTTTCCCTTTGGGGGGAAAACGGGGCCCCCCGCCGCACTGAACCCCGGTTCTGATGCCACACAAATGGCCCGGGCGGGGACAGTTTCCCTGAAAACTCGGAAAGTTGCGGCCACCACCCAAAATTTTGGCTCCCCAGTGGGTCCAGGGATCTTCTAACCTGATGGTGGCGAGGGGTGCCCCCAAAAAAGGCCAAAACCCTGTTGGTTCAGGGACTGCCCCAAAGGTTTCCTGCTGTGTTTTGCTGGCGTTTGCCCCCCTAAATTTGGGCGGGTAAAGGGAAAGGGCTGTATCAGGGGACCCCCAGATTTAGGTTACTTCAAATTGGAGTGGTATGCTTTTTCCCCCCCCCCCCAAACCCCCCCCAAGCAGCCGCGGGCGTATTTCTGGAGGGGTGGGGGAACCCCCGGTCGCCCTGTCTGAGGAGGGACGTTTCCCCGCCATAGGCAGGGGCCCAAACTGTTTACGGAGGATTTCCCTAAAAGTATTTGGGGTTTTTTTTTTTCCCCTTTTAAATTGCGGGGAAAAAAGGCCCCCCTTTTTTGGACCGGTAGGGGGGGGCCCCCAATGGGTGGAGGCCAAAAAGTCACCCCTCTCCCGGTGCGACTTTTCGGTTTTTGTCACTAGCCGGGGCAAATAAGCAATACTGCGGGCCATCTGCACGGACCCCGGAGGGGGGCTCCCCTTGCCTCCATTTCCACGTATACTGCCAGGGGTGCTTGGGAGTCTTTTGGGCCTCATTTTCCCTCATCCCCATCCACCTCCCCCAGCTGCTCCCTGATCCCCCCTTCTTTTTACCGGGGTTTTGGAAATCCACTCATTTCCCCAAAACAATGTTTTCTGTCCAATGTCCTCCTCCTCCTCCCCCATTTCAGTCCCCCCGGGGATCTTTGGGGCCCAGAGATTTTAGGGGCCAGGGCCCTCCAGTCCCCTCCCCAGGACAGATTTTTTCAGATCTGTTCCGGGGGCATGAAGCGGTTGAATGACGTTTTTCCCTTTCCCCGTAGTCTGGCGACTGCAAAAAAAAGTGCTCCTTGAATGGCCCTCAAAAAACGGAAAGGGTGCCCAAGTATGAGTTTGCCACTGGCTGAAAAAAGTTAAACGGGGGAAGTACTTTGTCTGTGGATCATCAAAAAATCTTTAAGGGGCCTTTCTTGTTCTTTTTACAGTCGGCCCAAAAACTTTGTGCGGCGGGTTTTTCCAGGGGTTGGAAACATGCATATAGAGTGTGTTGGGGGCAGGCCTTTTCCTGCCGCTGCAAACTCGAGGGGGTTTTTCCTGGCTTTTTTACAAATGGTTTAAAGGCATTTTCAGAATTTTTTGGGAAGTTCGGGTAAAAGGCCCTTCGGGAAAACCTTTTTCACAAAAAAAATTGAACCGTGGGGCCATGCAGGGCGCATGGGTCCATCCCCTCCCGGTGAAGGGGGAACACCATTTTTCCTCCATTGGTCCGTCACCAGGGTTTCCGATTTGCATTTGGCGGGGAAAAACCCCAACACACGATTTTTTTGCTGCTGACGCGGAGCAGTTCCTCCCCGGGTGTGATTCGTTCGCCGGGGGGCAAGCCAGGTGTAGAATGGGGGGACACCGCTGTGTTCTACCCCAATGTGGTATGGACGGACCCGGTACTTGTGGGGGGGTTGATATGGTGGTGGGGTGGAGGAGGAGGGGGGCGGACTTTTGGCGCGGGGTGCAGCAGTTTTTGACAACGTGGGGGAAAAAAAAGCGGGTCCCCTTTTCCAAGTTTTTGGGGGTTTGGGGGGCCTGGGCCTTTGGGGAACCCAAAATTCCACCCGGTTGGGGCCCCTTTAAAAAACATGTAGGCCCCTGCCCCGGTATTACAGCCCCGCGTCCGCGTTTGCCGGCACCTTGGAACAAACCAAATAAGTCAAGGACTGACCCCCTTTCGTTTCTACATATTTTATAAAGTGCGGGGTATCCCTTTTTGGGAAAAAAGAAATTAGGCTTGGAACTCTCCATTCGGCCCCGGCAAAAACCCATTATTTTCTCTAAAAGGGTTTGCAGAGTCCCCCAAATTTGGAAAGGGAGGGATGCAGTACCAACAATTGGACAGGGGGCCACGGTTCGGGCTGCTGCCCCTTAGGAGGGTTTGGGACGCTTTTATGTTGTCTTTTGCAAATGCCCCCGTGAAACGTTCTGGCGCCATGAGTAGCTGGGGGCAGGAGGGGGGGATCGGGGGGATGATGTCAAAGAAAAAACAGCCCCCTTTCTGCAAAAGGGGGTTTGGCCTTTGACTGGCTGCAATGGCTTGCTTTCCCACTGGGCGTGTTTGCTGTGCTTTTTGTGCGGGGGGGGATGGACCCCCAATCTGAGCCACGTTTCCCCCGGGCCACGGATGGTGCCGCGCATGTGTTGACCGGGGGCCATGGTGCCAAGGGTTAGCCCCCTGGCCACGCTTCATTTTTCTGCCCACAGATTTACTTTTCCCAATATTCGGCTCCCGGTGTCTTAGCAAAAAACTCCCACACCGCCGAGTATGGTTTTTCCCCCAAAACGCCCCGCACTGAGGGGAACAAATGCCGCCCCCTGCCTCGCTGACCCCCCTTGCTGTTTATTTCTTGGCCCTTTGGGGGGTGGGGTTTTTTACCCGGGGCCGCTTGGTTTCCCCGGAAACTAACACTGCGGGATCCTGCTGATTTCCGGCCCCCGGGCCCCACTTGTGGGGGTTTGAAATTGCTGCCTAAACCGGGGCGCTGACGCCCACTTTTTCCGGGAAATATGAAGCCCTTGCCTCACCGGCTCCCCCAAAGTGGGGGTATTTTTCATCATCATCTATTTGATTTCATCGTCCTGCTGTCCTCATCACGGTCTTGGTTTTCCCCCGGAGGTGCCTTCACAAAATGACCCCCCTTTGCCATTTCCTCCACTTCTTTACTTTCCCGCCTAATGCAAGAAGCAGGGGGGATATTGGCCCCATTTTTTCTTTTGCCAAGAGCTGCAAAGCCCCCCTAAAATTGTTCTCCCCGTTTATAGTGGCGCATGACCCCGGGACCTCTTTAGTAGGTTCTCTGGTTTGGGGGGAACCGAAGGGGACAGAGGGGGGCTGAGGACATGTGAGGGGCGTGACCCGCCCCCGGGGCCCATCCCAAATCTAAGGGTTGTGTTGGGTTTTCCCACCGACTTTTGGCGGGTTTTTTGGTCAGATGTCATTGGGGGGAAAGGGATGACCTAGTAAAACCAATCAAAAAACCCTTGGGTTGTTTAACAACACCCCGGGCCCGTTTGTTGACAGCGGCGTTGTGGCCTCAAGAGTGCCCCCTGCTGCGGGGCCCCTTGTTTTGGGGTGCGGGCGACTGGGCCTGATCTGGGAAATGTTTGTGGCCACTGCCACTGCAGGTGAAAGAGCTGCCACCTCTCTGTCTGAAAATACGGGTTTGTTTTAAAAATTTTACAGACACTTTTTGATGTTGATTTCTGTATATGATAAAATTAAAACCCTGTTTTTGTTTTCCAAAATGAAACCAGAAAAACAAGCTTGGGAAACCCCTTGGTTATAAATTGGCCCCAAAAAATTGGCCGGGAAAAAATTTTACTTGAAATGGGGTCTTTTTTAAAAAAACACTGGGGTGTTTTAATAAATGTAAAAGCAAAAACCCGGTTTAAATTAATTTGGGAAATTAAATTTAGGCTACAGGAAAAGGGTATAAATTTTGGCGTGAAAAAGGGACTGTTATTTTTGTCAGCACACCAGCAAAAAAGGGCTTAATTAACCCCTGGATGTAAAATTGCCCAAAAGAATTGACCCCGGGGGGGGGGCAAAAAAACTGGGTAGCTTTGTAGCGTGTTACAATTTGCGTGTTTTTACCCCACCAACAAGAGATACAGTTGAAATTTTAACCTTTGCTTGGAATTAGGCAAAAGGGAAAAATTTTATTTTTTTTGGCTTTGAAAAAGGGGGGTTTTTATTTTTTCGACCCCAGCAAAACAATGTTAAATTTAAAATCCTGGATGAAAATTGCGCCAAAAAATTGGGCCCGCAAAAACTAGTAGTTTTGGTAGGTGTTACAATTGCGTGTTTTCTACCCCCACACAAAAGAGATACATTTGGAAATTTTAACCCTTTGCTTGGGGAATTAGGTACAGGAAAAATTTATATTTTTTGGGTTTGGTGAAAAAAAAAGGTTTTTTGGGGCCCAGAAACACCAGAAAAAACCAACGCAAAATTAAACCCCTGAATGTAAATTGCGCCAAAAAATTTGAGCCGCAAAAAACTAGTAGCTTTTTTAGGTTTTTTCAATTGCGTTTTTTCTTGCCACCAACAAGAGATACTTTTTGTAATTAACCTTTGTTTTGTGAATTAGGCTACGGGAAAAAAAATTTATTTATTTTGGGGGTTGAAAAAGAGGGTTTATTTTTGTCGCACACTAGCAAAACAAGTTTAAATTTAAACCCCTGGATGAAAAATTGCGCCAAAAAATTTGACCCCCAAAAAACTAGTAGTTTTGGTAGGGGGTTGTTACAATTGGGGTGTTTTTTCGACACAACAAGAGTACAGTTGAAATTAACTTTTGTTGTGAATTGGGGACGGGAAAAAAATGTATATTTTTTGGCTTTTGAAAAAAGGGGTTTTTTTTTTGTCGGCACCCAGCAAAAAAACCGTTTAAATTTAAAACCCTGGATGTAAATTGCGGCAAAAAATTTAAAAGCACCCAAAAAACTATTTGCTTTGTACCCGGTTTTTTACAATTGCGTGTTTTCTCCCCACAAAAAAGAGATACATTTTGAAAATTTAAACCCTTTGTTTGGGAAAATTAGGTTTACGGGAAAATTTTTTTATATTTTTGGCTTTTAAAAAAGCCGGTTTTTTTTGTCGGGCACACCGCAAAACAACGTTAAATTTAAACCCCCTTTGGTTTGTAAATTGCGCCAAAAAATTGAGGAAAAAATTTGTAGCTTTTTTTAGCGTTTTTAAAATTGCGTGTTTTCCCCAAAAAAAAAGAGATCTTTTGGGAATTCCCCCTTTGTTTTGTAAAATTGGGGTACAGGAAAATGTATATATTTTGGCTTTAAAAAAAAGGACGGTTTATTTTTGTCAGCACACCAGCAAAAAAAACGTTTTAAATTTAAACCCCTGGATGTAAATTGCCCCCCAAAGAATTAAAGCGCAAAAAACTATTAGCTTTTTTGGGTTTTTACAATTGCGGGGTTTTCTCGCCACACAAAAGAGTACAGTTGAAAATTTTAAACCTTTGCTTGTGAATTAGGTTACGGGGAAAAAATAATTTTTTTGGCGTTGAAAAAGACGGTTTATTTTTGTCAGAAAACCCCAGCAAAAAAAAACGCTTTTTTAAACCCCCGGGGGATGTAAATTGCCCCAAAAGGAATTGACCCGGGCCACAAACTAGTAGTTTTTTGGGAGTGTTACAATTGCGGTTTTCTATGCCACAAACAAAAAGATAAAAGTTGAAAATTAAACCCTTTGCTTGTGAATTAGGCTACAGGAAAAATTTATTTATTTTGGCTTTGGGAAAAAAGAGGGTTTTTTTATTTTTTGTAGCACCCCAGCAAAAACAACGTTTAATTTAAACCCCCTGGATTTTAAAATTGCGCCAAAAAATTGAGCCCACAAATTGTAGCTTTGTAGCGGGGTTTAAAAATTGCGTTTTTTCTACGCCACACAAACGGGAGATTACATTTTGTAATTAATTTTGTTGTGAATTAGGAAAAGGGAAAAAAAGTATATTTTTGGGCCCTTTGGAAAAAAAGGACGGTTTATTTTTTTTTTTCAGCACACCAGCAAAAAAACGCTTTAATTTAAACCCCCTGGATGAAATTGCGCCCAAAAAATTTGAGCCCCAAAACTAGTAGCTTTGGGGCCCCCGTGTTAAATTGCGTTTTTTCACGCCACACAAAAAAAAGATACAGTTGAAATTTAAACCCTTTGCTTGTGAATTAGGTTTAACGGGAAAAAATTTATTTTTTTTGGGCCGTTAAAAAAAGAGGGTTTTAAATTTTTGTCGCAAACCACCCAAAACAACGTTTAAATTTAAACCCCCTGGATGAAAATTGCCCCCAAAGAATTGAGCCGCAAAAACTAGTAGTTTGTAGGTGTTAAAATTTGCGTTTTTTCTACCCCAAACACAAAAAAGAGATACTTTTGTTTTTTAAACCTTTGACTTTTTAAATTTTGGTACAGGAAAAAGTAAAATTTTTTGGGGCTTTAAAAAAAAGACGGTTTTTTTTTGTGCACCCCCAGCAAAAAACGTTTTAATTAAACCCCCTGGATGTAAAATTGCCCCAAAAATTGAGCCCCCAAAAAACTATTAGTTTTGTAGCGTGTTACAATTGCGGGGTTTTCTACGCCACAAAAACAAGGGGATACATTTTTTAATTAAACCCCTTTGCTTGTGAAAAAGGTTCGGGAAAATTTTATATATTTTGGGGGTTAAAAAAGACGGTTTATTTTTGTCAGCACACAGCAAAAAAACGTTTAAATTTAAACCCCTGGATGTAAATTGCCCCCAAAGAATTGAGCCCCAAAACTAGTAGCTTTTTTGCGTTTTTTTACAATTGCGTGTTTTTTTACCCCACACAAAAAGGGATACAGTTGAAATTTAAACCCTTTTTTGTTTGGGTTAAATTTGGGGCTACGGGGAAAAATTTTTTTATATTTTGGGTTAAAAAAGGGAGGGGTTTATTTTTGTAGCAAACCAGCAAAAAAACCCGGTTTAATTTAAACCCCCTGGATGTAAATTGCGCCAAAGAATTGAGCCGCCCCAAACTAGTAGCTTTTTTTGCGTGTTAAAATTTGGGGAGTTTTTTCCCTTACGCCACAAAAAAAAAGAGATCAGTTGAAATTTAAACCTTTGTTGGGGGATTAGGTTTACAGGAAAAATTATATATTTTCCCCTTTGAAAAAGGGGTTTTAAATTTTTTTTAAGAACACCAGAAAAAACCAACGCCAAATTTAAAACCCCTGGATGAAAATTCCCGCCAAAGAATTGAGCCGAAAAAAATATTTGGTTTTGTAGGCGTGTTACAATTGCGTGTTTTCTAGCCACACAAAAAGGTTTACATTTGGAAATTTAAACTTTGTTGTGAATTAGGCTACAGAAAAAAAATTTATATTTTTTGCCGTTGAAAAAAAAGGTTTGGGGGTTTCAGAAACCCCAGCAAAAAAAACCCCTTAAATTTAAAAACCCCTGGAGGGTAAATTGGGAAATTTGAATTGAGCAGCCAAAAATGAAGTGGTATTTGTATTGAAAAAACGCGTTTTTTTTAAATGAATACAACGGAACTGGTTTTGTCCCACTGGATTTCAGATCAATACCCCAAAAAATTGAAATAGAAATTAAGAGAACATCTTGGACAATGAGAACCCACAAAATCGCTATATAAAAATCAATTCTTCAGTAAGAGCTATCAGCCCCGGCAGCACCCCCCCTGACAGTACAGTGAGAGTGTGTGAGTCCCAGCGTGGCGCCCGGATTATATAGTGCGGTGAGTCACAGAACCCCGCCGGTCTCTGTTTGGTTTCCCTCTGCACATGTATGCAGGCTATGCCTTCTTCCTCCCAGAGGCTTTGCCCCTGAGCGCCAGTACTGCGCCTTTTATACTCAAAAGCACACTTCGTTCACCCGAAGTACCCCAAAGTTCGATTTCGTTCCAAACCGAATTTTTCCCTGAAATCAAAACGAATTCCACTTCGTTAGAATCGATTCCCCCATCTCTAGGAGACTACAAAGCTCCCTTACTCATACTATGTTTCAACTACTTCTCCAAATAATTCTTAGGTCACTGCCCACACATCGGTGTTTTAAGACCCCAATTTAACAAGGTTAAAAACCTAATTAATAAAAAACAAACTACAAAAGATGAAAGTGTGCTAAATAAGAATACTAATAAGGGAAACTTTATGTCAGTCTTTTATTCTCCCACGGGGGAATCTAGTGTTTAGACGTAGAATCCCCCATGGCTTCTGAAAAATACCTTTTTGCCTATTTTTCCCCCTCTCTGGGGTTTTTTCCTCCTCTATCCCTTCCTTCAAAAAAAACCCTTAAACTCCCGCATGGGTGCCACAAAAATGCCTTGGGGGGCCCGCCATACCCTAGAAATTCTTTACGATATCGTTATGCCGGGTATACGGTTTTAAGGCTATTTGTCGTACAACCTACATTTGCAGGGCAACTGTAAAAAAAATTTAAAAATATGCTTTAGTTGTCAACAATTAAAATGTAGGAAGAAGGGAAAATTTTCTTAGTGACATGGCCTTTTAAAAAGGTTTTGTATGCGCATATATGATATGCAAGACAACTTTGATGCCCACATTATATGACCCTTTCGTGGAAATCCCAATTACTCTTTGCAGGCTTACTTTAATATAAAAATAGGGGTTGTATGTTGGCTAGTGATGGTGCCTTTCTAGATAAATACAAAATATTGTTATTTATGATGTTGTAATTTCTCTAGCCTATAGCAAAAAAAAAAATTTTTTCCACTTCTTTTACTTTTTATGGTACTGTAACTGAATGTTGTATGAACCAAAATTTTTTTTTTTCCTGTTTAATTTTATTTTATTTTAAAATTTTGTTGTAATAAAGTTTCTCTAGGTATGTTTGCTACTTGTTCTGATTATACCCTCGTTCCTTAAGTCTGGTAATAGCCAAATTATTATGTTCTATACGAGTTTCAATTTTGGAAGAATTTCTGCTGATACGTATAAATTCTCCTTTAGGGATATTAGCTGTCACATGTTTAGGATGAGCTGAATCAACTCTTAATATTGTATTACATGCTGTAGATTTTCTAAAGGGAGTTACAGTTATAAGCTCTCCATGCTGTGCAGACAACGTAACATTTAAAAAAGATGTGGAATATCTCTGCCAGTTGTATGTAAATCTTAAAGAGAACCTGTAAATAGTTTTGATCCCTGGCTGAGGACGAACAAGCAAATGTGACCTGCTGTTTCCGCGCTTGTCCCTTTTTTGGAAGATGCGTAGTTTTTCATGATTTTGTGCTCATATCTGCAGTTTTCAGCCAAAAAAGATCAAATTTGAAAAAGTCATTAAGAGGTCCCTTTTTTTCAAAACCCCCCACCCCGAGGCTAGCCCCCCCCACTCAACGGATAAACCTATTAATTTGAAAAGGGAGAAAAGTGAATAACGTCAGTGGGGGGAGCTGCCTTTGGGGGTGGAGTAACCCTGCTATGAATAAGATTGAGGGGTTTTAAAAGCTCTAAAACTAAGCATCTTTCAGAATAAAGGGGGACATGCTGGAAACACAGGTCTGAACATTGTGCGGGCCCACAAAGGGGGGCATACTCTATGTGACAGATTCCCTTTAAGTTGAAATCATTTTTGTTGATGAAGTCAAAGAAAAGGCTTGCCGATGACTCGTTCCCCTCCCACACCAGGAGGAGATCTGTTGTCTTGCATATACATATATGCGCAATACAAAAACCTTTACGGCCATGTCTACTAATGAGAAAATTTTGATCTTTCTACATTTAAATTGTTGTACAAAAATGTGTATATTTTTTCTTGCAAAGCATGTGCCCTGCAATTTGTAGGTTGTACGAAAAAATAGCCTTTTAAAGGTTACGCCGGGAATATTCAGATTGCTTAAAGAATTTTT
>JAODAL010080544.1:0-12207 GCA_025379985.1 Phyllomedusa bahiana | reverse complement strand
GTTATTTAGGGACGTATTTCGTAGGGTTTGCAAATTTAGGGGCTGAAATACGTCCCCCAGTCATTCCGGGTAACCCACAAAATCTCATAGAGAAATTATGGATTATGTCTCCTCCCCCGCTCGGGGGAATCCGCCACGGGGGGGGGGGTTAAGTGACATGTCATTTACTAGGGGGCCGAAATACCCCACACTGGTAATGAAAAGTCTAGGGGCCCCGGGTAGGTGCCGGGCCCCCCCGTTTTTTTTTTTTTCCCCCCTGCCCCCACCCAAACAAACCCCCCAAAATTAAAACCCGTGTAAAACATAGCCTTGGGGGGCCGTTAAACCCCCGGCTTATTGGGGGGCTGATTTAGCCTTTATTGCGCGCCTTTATTTGCGCTCCAATACGGTTTGGAATTCAGCCCCAAGGCAAAAAATAGGGATTCGCCCTCCCCGCCGGCAAATACGCCGGGGGGGAAAAAAGTGACCTGCCAATTTTTACGGTGTGAAATCCGGGCCCCTGGTGATCAGCACAGCTGAAGCAGCTGTGGCTCTTCCCTTGTTTTGCCCAAGTCCCTGGCCTGGGCGGAAGGCCATAAAAAAATTTTTCCCCACTAGCAAAATTTCACCCATAAAGTCCGCCAAATTTAAGTAATTATGGGGGGGGCATAAACTAAAACCTCTGAAAATTGCTAATTTTTCAATTGGTATAAATTTCATCTATTGCCCTATGTTTAAATTACAAAATTTAAAACTTTAAAATAGTACAGGGTGGGTATGGGGGGAGATTCTTTAAATATTAAGGGAAAAGCAGTTATCGTTTTCCCAAGGGGTTGTATGGCAGTCTGGCAAAAACCCAGAAACTGTTTGTAAAGTTTGGGAGTACTGAAAAATTAAATTTTCCCCCTGGGACTTCCCTGCTCCCTTTGACTTTTGGATAGGGGATAAACCCCCGCTTAATAGCCCCATTTTTTAAACCCCAAGAATAAATGCACTAAAAATTCTCCTTTGGTGCCCCAAAGGGGCCACGCTTTATTCAAACCACAAAAGTACAAAAAAACAGGGGAAGGATTTCAGGGGAGTGTAGAAAAATTGTGGGGGTTTTCCCCAGCTGTCTGAAAATTGCGCCCCCGGCCGACACCCAAAAAAGGGGCCCGGCACGCTTGGTTTTGCCATTCTAGCGGCCCCAAGTACACTTTGGGGCCCAAATGCCCCTATGAAGACCCCACCCCTGATTAACCCCTGGGCCCCCCCCGGATCCCATTCCCATTATACCATTTAAGGTGCCCAAATTTCCAAAAGCTCAGCCTCTTCACCCCTGAGATTTAACCCCCTTTTTATTAGAAAAAAATTTTAGCCCCCCAAAAAATTTGCCCCTGCAGCTTCCCCCTGACTCCTAAAACCCCCAAAAAAAACCCGGTGTGACAGGTTATAATACCACAATTTCATTATATATTTTATATATATATATATATATTTATATTTTAAATAATTATTTAAATTATTAAAATATTATTTATATATTATATATTCTATATATATTATATAGGGGGTTTTTTTTTCTTTTTTGGGTTTTCCCTTTTTTTTTTTTTTTTTTTTTCGACCAAATTTAGAAAATTCCAAAATCACTGGGAAGTTTCCTACAGCACTAGGAGGGGAAAAAAACCCCCTGTGGGGGGAAAACCCCTCTAGGGAACCATGGCTGAAGGATCCCCCTTCCCCTTTGGGTTTAAAACGGATAATGCCAACAAAAGGGTGTTCATCAGTTAATAAAAAACTGTGTTTAAAACCCAGGTATTTTAATTTAAAGGGTCAATAAAAAACCCCATAAAAAAAATACTTTCGTAAATTTTACAAAATCATAGCAAAAGTCAAGTTCAGAGCATTCTTTAAAAAATAGGGGGGGGTGGGGGGAATTTTTAACCCTGTTTCTTTGGTGGGGAGGAGAGGAAGTGGGAAAAAGAAGACCGGAATTATATTTACCCCAAAAAACCCCACCCCCCTCACAGTAAATTTTTCCCCACCCAAAACTCCTCCCTTTTTCCATATAAAAACCCCCCCCCTGCTCTTTCCCTTATAAACTACAATACAGGAGCTTTAGAACAATGAGGGCTAAAAGGGCCCCCTTCCCCAAAACCCAACCCCCTTTGCTCAAATTTAAATTTACAAAAATATACTATGCATACACTGAAACCATCAGTTTAAACAAACCTACAGCTATACACCCAAAAACCCCCCAAACTATAAGGGGGGGGCTCTAGGTTTTCCCCTCCCAAAGTCATGGTCCCCCTTCGCTTAGGGCTTTCGGGGGGGTTCTTAAATTGGGGGAAAAAGGGGATGAACCCCCCCTCTAACTAGTACCCATTTTAAAAACCCAACATTTCCTTTGGTGTCAAAGGGCCCAAAGCTTTATTAAAACCCCATTAAGTACAACAAAATGGAAGGAGTTAGGTGGAGGGGGGTGCTAGACAATTGTGTATATTCCCAGCTGTAGGCCCATGCAGCCCCGGGCCCCGGAACCCAAAAAAGGGGGCGGAAAGCTCTGGCATGCCTTTTCTAGAAAGGCCAGTACACTTTAGGGGCACCACTGACCCAAATGAAGTCCTCATCCTGATTAACCCCCGTCCCCCACCCTGGATCCCAATTCCCTTTATACCTCCTTAAGGCGGCCCATTTCCAAAAGCTCACCCTTTTTCACCCATGAGGTTTAACATCCTCTATTAGTTAAAATTAGTCCACCATAACTTGATCTGAAACCTTCCACCTGACCCTAAAACCGGGCCACAGGAGGGGCCCTTTGACCCCTTAAAAGGGGCCGACCCCACCCAAAACTGCCCTAATATCCAAATTTCAAAAAATGCCCCACAAGAAATTTTTC
The DNA here is from genome assembly GCA_025379985.1 of Phyllomedusa bahiana. Taxonomy (NCBI): domain Eukaryota; kingdom Metazoa; phylum Chordata; class Amphibia; order Anura; family Hylidae; genus Phyllomedusa; species Phyllomedusa bahiana. The sequence goes on along the minus strand of JAODAL010080544.1, from coordinate 9,350 downwards.
ATCTGCCCGGGAAAGCTCCCTACAAAAGTCCCCTTCCCAGGGGCCCTAACAAACAAAAACCATAAAACAAGTGAAGGGGTTAAGTAAAAGTATAAAAAACCCCGTATACTAATTGGGGCTCCGATCCATTAGCTAAAGGATCCAATAGCCCCAAGTGAAACAGCTTAGCTTTAACCAAAAGGGGGGACCCCGTAAATGGGAAACCTAAAAACCCGAGAATCATAATTTTGGGGCATGTATGGGAGTCTCAAAACATTTACCCCCCAAGGACTGATCACCCAAGGGGCATAATTTAAAATTTCCCCCCTTAAATTTAAAAAAACTCTAAAACAAACCCTTTACTCAGTCAGTATTAGTTACATTTTTCCCCTAAAAGGGGCCCCCAAAACCCTTTCCAGCAATAAAACAAGGATATTTCTGACCCAAAAAGCTTTAAAATTTACGGGTAAGCCCAAAAAGGACCACATGCTCCCAAATTTTACCCAAACGGGTTTTCCCTTTGCATCCAAAAGCCAGGGCCCCTACAAACGACAAAACATTAACTGAAAAATAGCCCAAAAAGAAGAAAATTTTGTTTCCCAGTAAAAAAGTTTTTTGGACTGTAAACTTTTTTAACTTTGAAAATATCAACCATTGCCCCAAGTTTAAAACAGTCAGGGCCGAAGATGGAGCCCTACAAAAAACCCAAAAACCCAGGTCTGTTCATCTTTTAGAAAAAGGTAAAGAAAAAGTTGTTTCAACTTTGGGCCGGGGGGGCGATTCCTAAAGCATTGTCCAAGTGGGCTTTTTTAAAATTTTAAAATTTTCCCAACCCCAAGCTGCGCGTTTGGGCCCTTTAAGGGCAAAAAAATTTTTCCTCCCCAGCCCTTGGCCATTATACCAGAAAAGGGACCCCATTTAGAGAGCCCAAACCCGGGTGCTCTGGGGGCAACCCCCCCAATTAAAACGGGAGTCGTCCCACTTTTGGTGCTCTTTGGGTTTGGGGTGTTACTCTCTTGAGCCCAAATGATCACTTAATGAAAAGGGAAAAAGCCCGGGTCCCTTCTGTCCCTGGATTCGAATTGCTTGCTAGCTGCGGGCCCTGCACCCCCTTTGATGTCCCGTTCCCGATTGGTTCCCATGCTTTTATACCCGATACAAGTCTCTATGGGGTTATTTGATGGGCCTTTGTTCCTAGTAAAAACCATAAGAGGACCCCATGAGCATACAAAACAAAAACGGGACCCTCTTTCCCAAAAATACCTCCCCAAAAAGGGGTTTTTGAAGCTATGAGGCGACTCATCATTTGAATTCTTTTTTTCCCCCAGCGGCATCCCCCAAACCCATACAAATTTACAGTTTTAAATTTTTTTTTTTTTTTTTGCCACGTCATTTTTTTTTTCCTCCCCTCCCAGACCCAAAATTTCCCTCTACAAAAGAGTGAGGGGGGGAGAGACAAAAACTGCGTTTGTTCCTTGCTTCAATCAGGGAAAGCAGTACCCCCAATGAGCACATTACCCATCGGGGAAAGCCATATCTAAAATGTTTTTTTCCCCCTTGGCAAAATTGTGGGGAAACCTCAAGGAACCCCTAATTCACATATGCATTTGACAGATTCAATTTTTAAACCCTAGGAACATGTTTAAAAAAAAACCCCTTAGCAAATATCTATATAAAAAATGTTGGGCCCCCTCTAACTTTAAAAAATGGTAAAAATGCCGTTTTAGTGTATAAGCGAGCCCCCTGGGCTATCTTTTTAAAGATTGCCCCTAGAAAAAAAGGGGGAAAAATTAAATAAGAGCCCTGTTTAAATTTATCTTGTTCTATGCCCTAAAAAGGGGAAAAGGGGGGGTCCTTGAAAATAAAAAAAAAGGCGACCTATGTCAGTTTCTCTGAAAACCCAAATTTAAACCCCCCAACCCGGGTCCCCAGGCCATAAACCCCCAAAATCGGGGCAAAACGGAACCCGGGACCCAAAAACCCCAAGGGGGTTTCAAAACACCATTTCCCCCGGCCCCTACTCCCCCTTTGGGTCGGAGGCCCCAAAAAAACCCGTCTTGGGTGGGTCCACCTTTTTTTTTTTCCAGGGGGTACCCGCCTGGGGAAAAGGCCCCCCTCGCCAGATGCGTTTAAAAGAACCACAATCCCTGGGGGGCCCAAAAGGGCCTGGCGAAACCAATCCCCCAAGGGAAAAAAAAAACCATTACCCCCAGTTTTCATTCCCCTGGCTGGGGGGCCCCAAAAAACCAGACTCGCTGGCCAACCCTTTTTGCTCCCCGGATAAACCCGCCTGAAAGAGCCCCCCTTGCCGTCTCTTTTTTTTTTTGGGGGAAAAAAAAACCGTTTTTTCCCGCTCTTGGAGCCTTTTCCCTAGGCCAAAACCCCCCCAAAGGACCCCCCAAGAAACCTTTTGTTTCCACAGGATTATATGGCCCAAATGAAGGGGGAAAGGGGGTCTTTTAAATAAAAAGATCTTTGATTTTTTATCAAAAGCTCTGAACACCCTTTCCCCCAGCCGATTTTTAAACCCCTGGCTCGGGGGGCCCATTAAAAAAAACCCTTGTGTCAGTGTTAACCCCCAGTCGCTGGGGCACCACCCGCACGAAACCTCCCCATAGCGCTAGACCCCCCACCACCCCTGGGGGGGGAACCCTCACCAAAGTGAAACCCCCAAAAAAACCCAAAATTAATGACCAAATCCCAAAAACCCCCTCCCCGGGCCCAAAAACAGCAAGGGGGTTTGTATGCACACTGAAGGGGAAAGGAGGGGCCTTGAAGCTACCACGATTTTGGGGCTTTATATCAAAGTCTGAAAAATTTTTCCTCTAGTGCTTTACCATTGGGTAAAAGGAACCCCTAAACCCCAATTGCCCGTATGCAGGAGCCATGCTTTCCCTTTTCCCCCTGTCCTGGTGCTGTTCCCCGTAAAATTCTGGGGTCTCTCTTGTGCTGCGGGGAAAACCGCCCATGCCCGCCGTGACGGGCATCCGGCCCCCCATTTGGGCCCCCTTTCCCTTCCAAAAGGGGCCCATGGGGCTCCACCGGGGCGCTCCCCTGCATGTTTTGGGCGGCTTCCCGAAAAGGGCAAAAAATTAAAACCTTTGGCTCGCCGGGACTGGGACCCTGCCTGAAAAGGGGGGGGGACCTTTTTTTTCCCAAAAACCCAAAAAAGGGGGGGGGGGGAAACCCCCCCAAAAGGGGGGGGGGTAAAACCCCCCAAAAAACCAAAAAAAAAATTTAACCCCCCCCCCAACTTTAAGGGGGGTAAAAACCCAAAAAACCCCTTCCCCCCCAACCCTCTTCAGCAGGGTTAATATTCACAGGGAAAAAGAGACTTTTAGAGTAAGAAAGCATCTAAAAATATGTATCCCCAGAGGTAAAAGAGAGGTCAGGCCCCATAAACTCCCCTGTAGGGGGTAAGGGGGGGGGCTGGGTTTCCAAAATTTACACAGCAGGGGCTCAATATTTTCCCCGAGATAAAAAGGGTTTTATATCGTTTACTTTAAAAAATTTAAAATAAGGGAAAGGGAAAAAAAATGCCCCGTACAAAAAACGGGGCAGTAACCAGTCCCATTTATGAGTTAATCGGGTGTTATATCACTAAAAACAAAAAAAATTGCAGGGGGGAAAATTTCCCGTACATAGCAGGGTCAGTTTTCTTCTTTGGATAGCCTGGGGTCAGTATACAAACTATTAAAGTCCCCGAACTCTATCTACAGAGGGAGAAAAAAAGCCCCGACCCAGCAATATTTTCATCCCGCACAAGGTTTGTATCAGCACAGGGTTGTCCTGTACATTTACTGCAGCCCCTCAGACCCCCATTTTCTGTGATTCCCTACTCCAATCAGGCGCCCCTTTTCTCACAGTATCCCCAGTAACCCGGGGACCTCACAGTCCCCATAGAGAAGGGTCAGATAAAAAAGAATGTGAAGGGAAAATGTTACAAACAGCAAGCTAGAGCCAAGGGCCTTTCAAGTGTCGGGGAAAAGGGGGGGGGGAGCAGATACATTCCCCCATGTTTTCATGAAATTTCCCCTTTTAATAAAAACCCATATACCCTACAAACATGTTAAAACTATAAGCTGTATTTTTTGTATGAGGTGAGTGAAACCCTCTTTGTGTGATGTGAGGTGATCACTGTGCATTGTACTTCCCGGGGGCTGCAGAGACATCTTATCTGCTTCTTTGGTGAGAGAAAGAGGAAGTAGGAGAGAAGGGCCCGAAACTTATATCTAATCCCAAACCCCCAACCCCCCTCCAAAATAAACTTTTTCCCCATCCCCAAAAACCCCCCCTCTCAAACACAAAACCCCCCCGCTCATTCCTATAAAACTACCATACAGGAGCTTTAGCAAAATGGAGGGGCTAAAAAAAATGCCCTCTCCAAAAACCTACCCCTTTGCTCAAAGTTACTTTCAATAAAAAAAAACTTTTGCATACACTTTAAACCCCTTTAGCTTACAAACCAAAGTATACAGCCAAAAAAAACCCCCAAATATAAGGGGCTCTAGGTTTTCCCCCCCCCCAAAATCAAGGGGCCCCCTTCGCTTAGGGCTTCGGGGGGGGTTCTTTACTGCAACACAATCTGCTGGATATAAAGTTCAAATCTGTGGCAGACATACTGGTTACTGGTGTAGATTAGCTTTGTAATGTACATTTTGTTAAACATGGAAATTTTGGGGTAGAGTTATTTTTCAAATTTTATTGTAGTACGATTGCTGGGAAAACATCTATGATTGCTTAGCCTTGTTGCGGTTTTTAAAATGCATAATGCCTCAAATTTGCTGAGGATGTTTTGTGCTATACAGTATGTTAATAGTGTTTGCTAAAACCCCATTCACTTGTATTGTACCCTTTCTTTTATTTAGGTGTTTTTTCCACAACAAATACATTATTGGTTTAAACCAGCCTTACAAACCTCAATTGCAGGGGGATTTATTTACCTGCAACAATTCAGTAATGACTGTTAGCTCTTTATGGACACATCCCTATGTATCAAAGATCTGACTTTATGGTCTTCCCAAATGACATGATCTGCTATCTTATAGTACAACATTTTACCTGGGAACCTGCAAAAACCATTATCATGACACTAAAGGCCTCCATGCACATTAACCCCCTTAAAGAACCCCCCACGATTTTTGAGCCCAGTGGTGCGGGTCTTTGTCTACAGCCCTGACCCCAGAGCATCTGTACGAGCCCAGGAACGGGGGGAACCTCTGCCCCTGGTACTTTAACCCTTTGATTGGGGGCGGACGCCCGCAGGCAATAAAAGGGTTTTCCCCGCTCTGTCGGGCGAAATGAACCCGGTGCCCGACAGAGCCCAGGGAAGGGCCCCTGCACAGTCACCCCGGGGGGACATAGAGTACCCCCCGGGGCTGTTGTGTAACAACCCAGTGATCAGGAAGACTATGTGCTGCCCTGATCACTGCCTGTGTGGCAGACAAATTATAATGTATTAACTATTTGAATATCTAATACATTACCAGTGTAAATAAAAAAAATGAAAACAGTTTCCCTTCATGGAATTTAAAAAAAAAAACTAAAAAAAATAAAAATGTAAAAAAATGAATAAAAAATAAATAATAAAATAAAAATAAATATTTAAAAAAAAATATTGTGCATTATTCACACAAAAAAAACCCCAATTTAGGTATCCCCAGACCCTAATGACCTTAAATTAACTAACAAGTTATTAAGTGTGAAATGTGAATGGTGCAAAAAAAAAATTTTTTAAAAAAAAAAAAAATTAAAAAAACATTCTGCAATTATTTACAAGTAATTACAATTTATCTCGAATAAAACAAGGCCTATACAACGGGTCATTAAAAAAGAAAAAAAGTTAAAAAGTTGAAACAAAAGGAGGCAAAAATAAAAAAAATTTTGGTCACGAACTATTTTTTAGGCCTGGGGTTTAAAAGGGGTTTTTTAAAGAATTTGGGCCCAAAAATTGAAACAAAATGCCCAGCCAATGTGTGTGTAGGGAGCCTCGCAGTTCCCCGATAGATCATGTTGGGGGGAGAAGGATTGGGGCTTTTGAAAATTTGAAAGGGACACTCCATCAACATTTTTCTTTTACATATTGCTAAAAATAATAAACTATTGTAGGGATTTTTTTTTTTTTTTTGGGGGTGGGGTGTTTTTTAAATATTTTTTAATTTTCTATGTATATTACTTTTTGCTTGCCCTTGGTGAGCTTGATAAAAGCAGTAAAAGGATTCTTTCTGTTTTTTCTTCGGGGCCAGGTAGGGACAGGCTAAATTACACCCAAATGTCAAAAAGCCATCCAAAATCGTGGCTTTTTGACTTGCGGAACCGCCGCGGGCTGCATTTTTGGGCACTTTTTTGTGCAAAGACCACGGTGGTTTTTGGATTTGCCAAATTGGGCCCCCTGTACGTTAAATTTTAAATGGGGGCCGTGACAATCCGGCAGAATCCTGCGAATATAAAAAATGTTGCATTTTCCCGCTGGATTTTAAACCAATGGTAAAAGATCCGTGCTGTGTAGTACGCCAGATTTTTTTTTTTTCCTCTATGCGGACGGGGTGCTGTCAGATTTTTGATGGATTAAAAATATAAACCCACTAAAATCTGACAGAAAACCTTGCGGGATAGCCTACCCTTTAAAAGGGGGTTTTTTGCCAGGGATGTAAGTTGATGTGGGGCCCCTCCAAAAATGGGTTTTTAATCATTTTTCTAATATATGTGATTAAAAATTTTTCAGTTGAGGAGCTACAGGTGCCTTATTCTGCCTTATTTTATTAAAAGCTTCTATTAGATCGACTGACAAAGCGCGGGCCCGGGCTTGCGAAAGGAAAAGTTCGATTGATGAGACGAGCTGCAGAAACTTTCAAGGAAACCGGGTAGAAATATTTTTTCTTTTGTATAAAGAATCCACTAGTTGTAGTGTGATTATTGAGTAGATCCCCTGTTTATTGATGAAGAAAACATGAAGAATTTTTCAAGCTGCTGGGGGGAAAACGGTTGTCCTTTATCAGAATCCACTATTTGTAGTTTATTTTTGAGTGAAATTTCACACGACCCCTTTATGAGGTCTGTGTTTGGGCTGTGTCTTCGCTCTCCCCCTCAGCGTGGCTTGTTTACTTTGTTTCTTAGCAGAAAAGGCACCTCGGGAAAAAACCCCCTTTTAAAAGGGTGTAAGTGCTATAAATGAAAAATGATAAGTGTGAAACCCCCCCCCTAGTGCAAAAAAAATAAACCTTTTATTGCTCTAATCTTATATATCTCTGTTCAGAGAACAAAAGAGCAATCAACATGACATTACCTGCTATTTGTAATGAGGCTACATAGTGATAAGCAGCAAATGTGTAAAAAAGATAACCTTCCCCTGGCTTTCAGGGGTTTTATCCTTTAGTAACCAGCCAGAAAGGAAAAAAATTTTTTGGGGGACATGTATGGGGGCGGCAGAAGTCTGCCGTATTTTTAACCCACACAGGCGCACCCATTTACATTTTGAAATGCCACCGTACGGAAACATCGGCGCATTACAGAGCGAAAGAACTTTGTAATGCGCCCCGTTTCGGGGGGGGCGGGGGTACTAGAAAAGTAGAAGTACACATTTATACTTCACTACGGGATTTCTAGGCGCTTTACAGCTGAAAAAGGTGACCACTTTCAAAGGGTATCCGGAGCCAGAAATGTCATAAAAGCCTGAATGCGCCTGATTTATGATCTGCGTAGACGGTTCAAAAACAGGCGCTTCTAGGCTATTTGGCTAAAATTTACACGCCAATTTTAGCTACCCCCCTTTTATGTGCAATTTTTCATTAAATAGGACTGCTGAGATAAATCTGCCAAAAGTTTTTTTTTTTTATAAACTATGTTTCCAGGACCATTGATTTTACCAAAAAAAATACTGCTTTCTGATAAGTGTCCATTTAAATTTCAACACCCAATCTCTTTGTTTCCTATAAGTTTTTGGTTTGGGCCATGTGGTCTCTCCTTCCTATTAAAAAACCCCCAAGCTTTTCTTGGCCAAGCTGACCGTGCATGTGTAGAGTGAAGTTTGTAAGGAATATCTGTAGGTCAAATGGTGTATTGAAATTGTATGGACACCTTAAAGACAGCTATCCTTTTTACTTTGGTGATTATGGTACTTGGTTGGTTTGCTTATGTAACTTTTTATATTTCAAAGGAAAAAAACTCCCCTTTCTAATTGTGTTATAAAGGGAGCCCAGAGGTTTGGCGGGGTTTCCCTGAATCTGCAGAAATTCCCGGGTGTTTTCAAAGAAACACTGAAATCAAGCCCTTTCGGACATGAAGCCACTCTATTTTTAGAATGGAAAAAACGGGCATTTTAAGCAAAGTTTGGGGGGGTTTCGAAAATGGACAAAGAAATAAATTTTGAACTTTACAATACATTTAGCAGGGGAAATTTTTATCATCAAATAGCTTGTTTTTTCTGTCCTTTTAATAAAAAAAATTTTATGCTAAAACCCTGGCGGGGTACAAGCTAGCCATTTTCAGTAGCTGTTTTAAAAATTTAATTGTATTCATTAATAAAAAAGGGTGCATTCTTTTTTAAAAGATATTTTTTGCTCAAATATTATTAAAGGCAGGTTTTTAGCCCCCCCCCCAAAGGCTATCCCCGCCCAGCAGTTATTACTGTTTTTCCCTATTCAAGTAATAGGTTTATCTTTGAGTTGGGCGGGGGCTAGCCTAGGTGGGCGGGGCATGAAAAAAACTGACTCTTTAAAAGCTTTTCTGGCTGAAAAAAATGCGATTTGAGCATTAAAATATTGAATGAAAAGCATTTTTCGAATAAGGGCACAGCGCGGAAAGCGGTTGACACTTGCTTGTTCTGCCCCCAGCAAGGGGGGCATAATCTTGTGAAGTTCTTTTAAACTTCTTGAGCAGAACTGTAACAGTCTTTCAAGCAAATAAACTTTAGCTCCAAGCAGATCAATGTTATATCCACAAATATCTCAGATTGGTGTAACCTTCATTTATACCTCTTTATCTTGTAACCCTTAAATGTCAACTCTAAGTAAAACGTCACAGCACAGCCATGCATTTTTATTCAATAGGAGGAAGGTCACTCTCCACATTCAGGCCTATTTCTGAGGGCCCTTCTTTGATCCAACCCCTCCTACACTCAATTACCATCACAGGACTGAATTTTTCAGGCCAAGGAACAGCCAACCTCCTACTATGGACTGATCAGCCAATTCCAGGCTAATGGATCTTACAGCCCCTTCCTAACCCAGTTATAGCCTTTACCAGGGTTTCAGTCTGTTACAATTTTGGCTCCTTTTAGGCTTGACATCTCTCACAACCTTTGCAGGCTGACTGTTGCTTAAGTGGTGTGCATGGAGAAAACAGTCTTGAGAGATTACCACTGAAGATTTTTC
>JAODAL010080543.1:0-12207 GCA_025379985.1 Phyllomedusa bahiana | reverse complement strand
GACATGGTTGAGAGATGGCAACCCCCCTCCCTTCTCCTGTCTTTCCCTCTACCTTCCATGCAATACCCCTGGATTTTTCCTTTACCCACCCCCTTTCCCGTGTTTTTTGGGTGACATAACTGTGGACGGTGAATTGCTGGCTGCAGTTTAAACATGTGATTTTTAGCAAAATTTGATTAGAAAGTTAAAAATGTTTTCAGCTAAATTGTAAGAAAATATTTACTGAAAATTGAAATTATGTCAAATATCATTAAATTATTGTCCCACTTTTTAGTGTGATTTTTAAAGGGTAGCTTTTAATGTTTTTTAAAAACGGGGCACAGCACAAATCATGTGCGGTTTTGGATAAGGGTTATTCCGCTGACAGGTGACAGGTCCACCCCGTGCCCGGGGGGGAAGTGGAATGGAATTTCGCAGAAGGCTTGTAAAAAGATAAGAGCCCCCTTCTCGCAAGTGTCCTCCACAAAGCTTGGGGGCCTGGAATAAAAATATATAAAAAAAGTTCAAATCCCCCCATTTTGCCATTTTACAACTAAAAAAAAATAAAAAATAAAAAAGTTACCATATTTGGTATTTTTCCGTCCCCAAAAAAGTCAGATCTATTAGAATATGACTAAATTACCCGTGCGCTGAAATCGTAAAAGAAAAAAAAAAAATGCCAAAAATTTGCGTTTTTTTTTGGTCTTTTTCACAGCCTCTAAAAATTGGAAAAAATTTAATCAAAAAAGTTGACTGTATTCCAAACTGGTTGCAATAAAAAATACATTCCCCCCGAAAAAAAAGTAACCTTATCCATTTGTGGGGTTAGTACAAAAAAGTTTTTGGTCGCAAAAAAATGTCACTCCCCGCGAAATTTCAAAAATAAAAAAATTTTTTGGGAATTTTTTTTACAGTACCAAAAAATAAAGAAAAACTGTTTGTTTTTTTTTCTAAAGATTGACTCCGTTTGTTTTTTTTTTTTTTTTCCCATTTGTAACACTAGAATTTTTTTGAGTTTCTCGTATATTCTATGGCAAATTTTTTAAAATCATTGAAAGAACATCTTTTCCGCAAAAAAAAACCCTCAATGTCTAGTAGATTAAAAAAAAAAAAAACTTATGGCGCGGGGAAAGGGGGGGGAGGAAAAAATAGAATAAAAAAAAAAATGGGCCCCTCGCATTAAGGGGTTAATTTGTCAAAACATCAAAGATGTAAAAAATCTTTTTGGGGATTTTTAACATGGATTTTGCGGGTTTGATGAAAATTTCATGCGGGGTTTCTTCCAAAAGTCCTATGAAATCAGACCCCATTTTTTTGAAGACCAGCCCCAAGCTGAGTTTCCAGCTCTTTTCCCATGATTTGTTTGAATATGGTGTTTTTAAAATTTTCCTAAGATTTTTATACACCCCAAAATTTTAAAAAAAACGTGATATAAAAAAGTAATGCTTAGAGTTGTTTATTGATAAACAGACTCACAAGGGGTTTGTGCATGTAAGGGAAAAAAATACCGGGTTTGGTCCAAAAACACTACAAATTGTAACTGTACTGTTTATGCACTTTTTATATGTTTTAAAATTTTCAGAGTACTGTAGAAATGATACCTGCAGAGAATGGCATGAAAGCATCTTTCTTTACAAAATTTCCGTTGGAGTCAAGAAAATGCTTTGGATAAACTTTCGGTCTTAAAGGGTTCATGTTTTTCAATACCGGGGTAAATAGGGATGAAAAGGTGCCCTGGGGTCAAAAATAATTCATGAAACAAAATATAGTAATGAGTGCATTCTTTTTTACATTTACATTGTCAATTTACTCTCTGCCCATGCAAATAATACCATACCCAAAATTGTACCACTATAATTTAAACATAAATCAGAGAAATAGAACTCCTACACCAGGGGTATGAAACTCAAATACACAGCGGGCCAAAATTAAAAACTTTGACAAAGTCTTTGGCCAAACTTGATGTTTATTCCATCCAAAGTTCCAGATCTAGTTGGAATCACTGCCCACATATTTAACACTTTGTTATCTTTTTGATTTTAGTAGTCTCCCAGAGAGCTGTATGCATGTGAGAAAGTTTGTGAAAATTCAATATTGTGCTATCATCCCCTACAGCATCTCACGAAAGTGAGTACACCTTTCACATTTTTGTAAATTTTGTATCATAAACTTTCATGGGACAGCAATGAAGACATGACACTTTGATAAAATGTAAAGTAGTCAGTGTACAGCTTGTATAACAGGGTCAATTTGGCCTGCTCTCAAAATATCAACACCAACACAATGTTAACCCGGGCAAAAAGTGAGTGCACGCCTAAGTGAGGCTACCATTATTTTCCAGTATTGCCTCAACCCTTTTGGGCATGGAGTTCACTAAAACTTTACAGGTTGCAGCCACTGGAATCCTCTTCCACTCCTCCATGATGACTCATGGAGCTCATGGATGGGGGGAAATATCCAAAACCAAGGAATTAAAAAGGGTTTAACATTTGACAATTTAGTCTTTAAAGAAAATTTTGTAATTCCAGCCAACACAGAGAAAATTTTATTCAGTGTAATGACCATTTTTCTATTGGACACTGATTGCAAAGGTACATATTTTAGTGCATGGAGTTGAGTAAAATTTTTTTAAAAAGCCGCACTTAATTTTGTGTTCCTAAAATTCTTCCAGCTTGATAAGACCCCAACGTTGCTAGTTAATAACCAAAGCAAATGTAAAAAGACCCACTCAGTGAAACAGCCTGCTTTTCCTAGTATTCAGAAAGAACAGAGGTTTTTCCATACCTCAGCAAATGCCTAGAAAGGACCAATTTTGAACATCTGGTGATGTGTAGCAAAACAATTATTAAAAGGTGACATACCTATCAGAAATGTGTTTATTAAAGGATAATCAATATTACTGTGTTATGAATAAATGAAGCCAATGATTTTCCTACTTTGTAATATGAAGTAATGATGATTCTATTACTGTTACCGCGCCTCTGAGCATCTGCATAAAAATCTGTGATTGTGAACTAAAATTAAGAGAAAAAAGGAATCTGAATCTGCATGATGTCAGGTGTCATTTTTCTGGGCTAAACAGGAATTTGGAAACTGGCACAACAAGGGTTAAGGTGAATTTTCGGCCTTATCATATGTTAAAGAACTTGCACTCTTCCAGCTTCTGTTTGAGGATGCCTCACAGATGCTCTGTATAGTTTTGGTCTAGAGACATGCTTGGCTAGTACAGCACCTTTACCCTTTACATCTTCTTGGAGATGTGTTTGTGGTTGTTATCATGTTGGAATATTGCCCTGCAGCCCAGGGGATCGTGCTATGCTTCAGTATGTCACAGTACAGTTGACTTTCTGGTTCCCTCAATGAACTTTAGCCCCCAAAACGACACCTTGACCCCAAAAAAAAGACACCCCAACCATTGCGATTTAGAAAAGCACCTTGTTTTTGTACCCTTTCCCGGGTTACCGAAAACCCATGCTTGTCACCATCTGACCCAAATAAGTTTAGCTTGGTCTCATCATAGCACAGGACATGGTTGCAGTAATCCATGTCCTTGTCTTTATCAAAATGTTGCGGGCTTTCTTGTGGACTATCTTTAAAAGAGGTTTCCTTGTGGGAAGACAGCCATGCAGACCAAATTTGTGCAGTGGGGTAAGAAACTGAGCACTGGAGATGAGCCCCATCCCTTAAAAATCTTGCAGAAATGTGGCGCACCATTATTTATTTTGAAAAAATAATTTTTGGGTTTTGACGTGAGCAGTGCCTAACTTTTTTGGATGGTGTGGAGCGATAAAACTTTTTAACACCCTGCCCCCCATCCGCACCTGGACCTTGTAACAAAAAGGTTTCCATGACCCCCATGGGGGAAAAAGGGCACATTGGGCACAATTTGCCCCTTTAAACTTAAGGGTGTACCACTTTTGTTCCCGCAGTTTAGAGATTATGGCTGGTGTTGAGTTTTTTGGGACAAAACCGAACTTACACTGCTATAAGGCTGTGCACTGACTACTTTACATTGAATAAAAAGTGTCAAATTTTCATTGTTGTCCCGGGAAAATGAAAAAATACAATATTACAAAAATTGGGGGGTGATTACTTTTGTTAGGGGCCCTAATCCCAAAATTTGGGGGCCTATTATCTTTTGGGGCCCCCTTTTCACCTCCCTTGTGGGGCCTACTTATCTACCTGGGGCATATTTATTGACCTACCTGGGGCACATGTATCTACCTGGGGCTTATCTGCCAACCTTCTTGGGGCCTGTGTACCTACCTATCTGGGGTCTACCAAGCTATCTATCTGGGGTTCCACTCCCTGTTCCCCCTATTATCTACGGGGGCCTCCCAAACAAAATCCTGGGGCCCTACCACTTTGGGCCCAAAACCAGCCTATATACTTTGCACCTACCCACCAACCTACCTGCATCTACCTACCTTTGGCTCTGTTTTGATACCTACCTCTTACCGGGGGCTTTGTTTAACTATATTACCTTTCCACTTTTTACCTCCTTCTGGGCCTTGAGACTTACCTAAAACCTTTTCACAAGTGAGACCTGGGCCTTGCCAGCTGGGGGTTTATTACTTTTCTTTCTACATACCTACCAAATCACCTCTGAGGGGGGGAGGAGAAACCTAGATATACATGGGTTTGGTAAAACTAATTTTAGGGGAACCACCAAATTGGGTATTATCTAATGGGATCTACCTATCTCGGGCAATATGTACATTCCTCTCCCGGGCACTGTAAAAAACATTTCACCCAAAAATTTGTTTAGTATTTTTGTATTTTACAGTTTTCCCCCTCTGAACCCTTTTCTTTAATAAAATGTTCAAAGGTTTTTTTGGGGAGTGTTTTTTTTTTAAATAATGTGTTTGGGTGTTTTTTTTGGAAATTTTTTTACCTTTATACTTTTGTTAGAAAAATTATTTCTCCCGGGGTATTGGCAAACCCCTCTATTACTAAATTGTAAAAAAGGAAAAAGAAACCAGACACAAAAAAAAACCTTTTTATTTAAAAAACACTCCCAAACACCCTCATTGATTAAAATGCGGGTCCAAACGTAGCCCGATAAATAGTGGCAGAAGTTTGCAGAAAAAAATCAAAAACTACAAAAAGCTGACAGTCCCAAATCCAACCCTCATTTTCTGAGATCAGCATCAGGGTCTTGGGGCTGATCTTCTGGGGTGAAAGGGAAGGGTTTTACTACCAAAAGTTTCAAAGGGGTACAGAAAATGCTTAGCACAAAGGGGTTAGTCCTCTATTCTACTCCCCTCATCTTTAGGTCTGTCTCTAAGCTAAGGGCCTGTACTCACTTCCCCCCCCATGCAAAGTTTTACAGAATGGGGGACAGGAGAAGAGTGGTGGAAAAATGAGGATTTAAGGTATTTGTGTGAAATTTGCAGGGATGATCATGGCCCGGGTAAGACATGGGGGTTTTGGGCCCGGGTGAAGAAGAAAAGCAAAGTGATCACTAGTCAAAGAAAACATACCCCTAAATCACTGGGTGTAACTGCACATAATCACTTATACAGTACTCACAAAGGAATACACCCCTCAAAATTTTTTTAAAATTTTTGTATTATATATTTTCATGAAAATCATGAAGATATGAAAATTTTTTACAATATAGTAGTCAGGTACGCTTGTAAAACAATGTAAAATGCTGTGCCCCAAAAAAATCAACAAACAGCCTCAATGTCCCCAAAAATGTGGCAACAAAAGTGCAATACACTTTATGTTAAATGGAAAATTGTGCCCCAAAATGTATTTTTTGTTGGGGGACCATTTTTTTCCGCACCATCTTAACTTTTGGGCATAGAGTTCACTAAGTTACAGGTTGCGCCATTTGAATCCGCACCTTTAACCTCATTTTCATTAGCAAGGGATGGTATCTTGGGGGGTGTTTGGGGGCGTTTATGTTTTGGAATACACCTCGGCCCTGTTTCTAAAGAAAAGGGGGGTCATTTTGCTTCAGTATTTACAGTTCATGTAGGCCTCATGGTTTTCCCCCAAAGAAATGTAGCTCACCACAGCCAGTAGCACTCATGCGCCCCAAAAACCCTGCACTCCCACCACCATGCTGACTTTAGGCAATGAACAATTTAATTTGCTTCTCACCGGATACCTCCCCACCACATGTTTTAAACCCCTTTAACCAAATAAGTTTATCTTGGGTTTATCAGACCAAGGACATAATTCCAGTAATCAATGTCCTTTGTTTCTTGTCTTCAGCAAAAATGCGGGTTTTCGTGCATCATCTTGAAAGGCTTCCTTTGGGGAACAGCAATACAGGCAATGTGAGCATGTGCGCATATGGATGATCATGACAGGCTGACACTAAAAACCCGTAACCCTTTTTAGCAAGCTAGCAGCATTAAATGCGTTTTGGGAAAAAAACAATCTCTGGATAGACGCTGGGGATATCCTCAAAATTCTTGTTAAAAAGCTGTATGGGCCCTTTGGGACCGTACTGAGCTCATTTTAGGGTTTCCAATTTTCTATAGCCCGGCCATCTTTATGTAGAGAAAAATTCCTTTTTAAAATCACAGACATTCATTTTTGAACTTTCATGACCAGTATGGGGAAAATTTGTGGGGCCCGAAAAACCCCAAATTTAAACATATCTGCTCTCCTTTTCCACCTGAGATCTTGAAACATAAGAGTCTCAAGACACCATGGGGGAAAAAGGGCAAACCCCGCACAAGGTTTCCCCCTTTTCACTTTATGTCCCACCACTTTTGTTGCCAGCAGTTTAGAAAATTGGGGACTGGTTTAAGTTATTTTAAAAACCCCAATAAATTTATACCTTTAAATACACGCTTTAAAAATTGGGGACAATTTTAATTGTATCAAAGGGGTATATCTTTATTTCCTACCCCATAAAAATTTAAAAATATTTAAAAAAATTGAAAGGGATTTTACTCATTTTTTGTGAGATATTTTGGGTCTACAAAACCCCTGTATACATTTGGTAGTCCCCACTTTTAATAGGTCATTGGGGTGGTAAGTAATATTTTCTACAACCCTTTGTGAAACAATTTTTTAAAATTAAACCACTATATAGTCATTGAAATGGCTGTAATATTAGCCCTTTGAATAAGATCATTATTCAGTAATACCCATAGGGGTATTTTTTCCCTCACAGGGGTTGGTAACTTGGGGTCAAAACTTCGTAATGATTATTTCCCCCTTGTATTATGTAATAACTGCATGACTATTGTTAACAATACCAAAAAAAAATTTTCCCGGGGTCCACAGGGGGGAAAGAAAAGGCAGGGCCCCAAAATTTTTGCTAGGGGAAACACGTTCTCTATTATGCTCCTGGTAAAGACCAGAGGACTCCTTAGACTCCTCTCCTCAACAAAGTTCTATGCCAAAACTCATGGCTGACACAGATCCACCTGACTCTAGTGAGTGTGACACTCTACCATCAAACACACTGAATCATACCTGGTCATGGGGCCCCACACGGGTTTTGGGTATCTGCTGATGAAAATTTTTGCTAGCACAATGTTATTTGGGGGTTTAAAAAAAAAACCCCTTTAAAATATCTGCACATGCATACATTGTACTTACTTTTGGGAAAAAAAAATTTTTTTTTTTAAATTTTTTGGGTTTTTGGGCCCCTTTTAAAGGGAAAAAACGTACCCAAAAAATTTTTTTTTTTTTTTTAAAGGGTTTTCCCAAGGGGGGGCGGGGGGGGGGGGGGTTAGTTTTGGGGGGGGGGGAAAGGGGGGGGGGGGGGGGGGGGGGGGGGGGGGGGGGGGGGGGGGGGAGGGGGGGAGGGGTTGGGGGGGGGGGGAAAAAAAAAAAATTTTTTTAAAAAAAAAAAAAAGGGGGGGGGGGGGGGGGTGGGGGGGCGGGGGGGTGGGGGGGGGGGGGGGGGGGGGGGGGTGGTTTTGGGGGGGGCGGGGGGGGGGGGGGGGGGGGGGGGGGGGGGGGGGGGGGGGGTGGGGGGGGGGGGGGGGGGGGGGGGGGGGGGGGGGGTGGGGGGGGGTGGGGGGGGGGGAAAGGGGGGGGGGGGGGGGGCGGGGGGGGGGGGGGGGGGGGGGCCGGGGGGGGTGGGGGGCGGGGTGGGGGGGGGGGGGGGGGGGCTGGGGTGGGGTGGAAAAGGGGGGGGGGCGGGGGGGCGGGGGGGGGGGGGGGGGGGGGGGGGTGGGGGGCGGGGGGAGGGGGGGGGGGGGGGGGGGGGGGGGGGGGGGGGTGGGGGGGGGGGGGGGGGGGGGGGGGGGGGGGGGGGGGTTGGGGGGGGGGGGGGGGGGGGGGGGGGGGGGGGGGGGGGGGGGGGGGGGGGGGGGGGGGGGGGGGGGGGGGGGGGGGGGGGGGGGTGGGGGGGGAAAAATTTTTTGGGTGGTTTTTTTTTTTTTAAATTTTGGGGGGGGTTTTTTTTTTTTTTTTAAAAAGGAAAAAATTATAATAAAAATTTAAATTTAATAATAATAAATTTTAAATAAATAATAATATTTAAAATAATAAAAAATAATGTGTGAGTAGTGAGTGACACCAACCCTACAAATTGTGGTGTGGCTTATTTGTAAAAAAGTGTATAAATGTAAGAATATATAGGGGAGTTAAATGATAAGCCCTTTTTAAAATGGGGTCAGGGTGTTTTTTAAAATATAGGGAACCCAGTAGCCAGTGGGGGGGGTAGAGGAAAAGAGATAAGCTGATAGTCCTTAAAAGGAAGAACCTGACATGTTCTAATTAGTTCTAGTACAGTTCTTGTTGTAATTTTAAAATTGAAGGACCTGTTACAAAACAGCCAGGAGTTCTGCCCATACCCGTCCGTAAGGTGGAACACACGGGCAGACCTCACCCTGAGAGCCAAGAGGAGAGGAGAAGAAGAGGGAACAAGCAAAACGGTAGATGGTAGAGAGTAGAGGAGAGAAAAACTAAAGGGGACGATTGGGGAAAAAAAAAAAGGGAAAGCCTAATGAGATATCCCAAGGTACAGCTAATAACCTTAGGCATGACCGCTTCTCTGCAAGCTGACACGTGAAGTCAGAGTAAAGACCTAAAGTCAGAGTAAAGACCTAAAAGTTAAGGAATTGCCAGATGAGCAGTTGTGATTGCAAGAGATGTGTGATGAACCCCAAAAACATTGTCTAACTGTGAAGTGAACTGAGAATTGAGGAGTTTATCCTGCTATGTTTTGCTGTAAATAATGCCTTCAATATTCCAATCTGTAAGTATATGTGGTTCCTTCTGCTTCGATGCAATACACCTCATATTTGATGTTTTTCCTGTATGAATTCTTGTCCTGTAATACTGGGGAGCAGGCAATGTCAGTATTTTGTGTTGGACACTGTAAACATGATGGGCAACTTGTCAATCGAATAGTAAGGGTGTCATCAATTGGTTGTAAGTCAGCAAGGTATACTACACATAACTATGTAACTGGTCTCTATATCAGCTTTATACCACCTCCCTTATGGATAGAAGGTATGTGAGTGGTTGTTTTTCAGTATTTTTGCACTTGAGCAATCTCCCCTGCTTGATACTGTGGCTTTTCTGCACATTGTTGAAAAAAGGGTTACATTCAATGTGCAAATTTTTTTTACTAGGTAGTTGTCTCCCTAGTGGAAGGATGAGTCAGAAACTGTCCATCAATGAGCTGCCCTGTTAAATTTCTCCCACGTAGTGCTGAGGCTTATATTGTCTCCTACTTGAAATGCTTTTTTGACCAGCTGTGGATCTGTAAGTATGGCCTTGTGTCTGTGGTTTTAAGTAAATAATGTCAATGGTTTCTGTTATTTTTTTTTTCCCGAAATTACTACCCGGCCGTGTGGGAAACCCGTAAGAAAAATGGGCCCCCATGTGATTGTGAGCTTTCTATATTGGCCAATATATCAACCAACACCTCATATTTGATATTTTTTTATTGAGTAGTTTTTTCCCTGTAATAATGGGAAGCAGAGGGTGTCAGTATTTTGTGTTGTTAAAGTTCTAAGGTTTATTTACAGAGCAGCAAATTATTGCCAAATACTCCGTGGGACAATATAACAGTGTATGGAGGATAAAATTACTGCAGAAGATTTTTAGGATAAATACAAATGTAGAGATACAAGATACAAATGTTCGTGTGTCAACATTTCAGCCACCTGTCCTTTATTGAGGGACATTTGTTAATTGTATAAATGATGAATCTGATTATTGATTGTTATCTGTAAAAAACAGTGAAGAATGTAGGTACTTGGCTAAGAAGCAGTAGACAGCCTTAACACATCCGAAGTTAGTAGCAGGCTGTCCCCTGCTTTTTAAACCCCCTTAAGGACGGGTTTTTTTTTTTTTTGGTGACACGTTCTTTTTTTCCCTCCCCGCCTTCTGAAAGCCCTAAATTTTTTATTTTTTTACCCACATAGACAATGAGGGCTTTTATTTTGCAGGAAAAGATTACTTTTATGGTGTTTTCCTAATATAGAATATATGGAAACCCCAAAAAAAATTCCAAGTGGGAAAAATTTTGAAAAAAAATTATTTTCGCCATTTTGCGGGGGTTTGTTTTTTCAGCGTTCAATCTTCCCTAATTAATGTGTTATCGTATTCTACAGGTTTTTAAACATCCCGGCAATACCAAACTGTAGGGTTTCGTTATGTTTTTTGGTACCGTAAAAAAATTCCAAACTTTTCTATTTTTTTAAATTTGCGCCTGGCGCCATTTTTTGCGACAATAATTTTTTATTTCTAAACCCCGGAGTCAGTGAGGGGGGCATTTTTTGGGGTAAGTTATTTTTTGCTGCAGTTTGGGAAAGCATGCGACTTTTTTGATCATTTTTTTTCCTTTTTTGGGGGGTTAAATGACCAAAAACGAATTTTGGCTTTGGGAAATTTTTTTTTCTCGGTGTTTTAGCGTACGGGATAAAAAGATGATATTTTTTATAGATGGACTTTTTTGACGCGGGAAAAACCAAAATATGTGTAACTTTTATTATTTTAATGATCTTATTTGTAAAATGGGGAAAGGGGGATGATTTGAACTTTTAATACTTTTTTTTTTTTTTACTGTAACATTGAGGCCAACTATGGTACTTGACCACTAGGTAGCGCGATTGTTAATACAACCTAATGCATTGCATAGGCAATGCATTAGGGTGTACAAAGATGGCGGTTTCCCCACTTCCTGTCTGCGGACGGAAGTGGGGCAAAACCGGCCAGGGTAAGTGATGGGAGCCTTCACAAGGCTCCCCACCACATGCCCGGTCATCGGATCGGCGACAGCTATAGCTGCGCTGATGCCGATCACCTACGTCGTGTGCGCACCGATCGGCGTTAATTCAGAGCCGCGGCCATCTTTGCCGGGTGTCTGATGGGTTAAACAGCGCCAGCGGGCGAGCACCCGCCGCGCTGTTACTGCGGGTGTTAGCGGCGATTGCCGCTAACACCCGCAGGCTGTGCGGGGGGTCGCGGCGGATCCCCTGCAAAGCCTTGCGGCCCTGGACGTACTCATACGCCCACAGGTTGTTAAGGGTTATTAGGTACTGCCCTTTCTCAAAGGGACTTGTGAGTTTGAGATCCACAGTTTGAACCCATTAGGTGAGGAATGCTGAGAGACCTCAAGTGTTTAACCCTTTACGCTCCAAGTCTGAAAAGCCTTAAAGGTATTTTATTCATACGATCGTGTTACTCGTCCTGTTTCTTGGTTCATTTTTGAACTCAGGGCAGTGATGACACTGCTGAGACACAGTTCTGTAGCTATCATCCACATGGCAGCCTTCAGGAGAGATCAAACAGGTCTGTAGCCAGGCTCGGACTGGGCCGCCGGGGGACCGGGGAATCCCCCGGTGGCCCCCCCGAGCCGCTGTGGGCCCCGGAGGCAGTGCCGTCGCTCCCCGGGGCCCGGCGCGCATCCGGTCACTGAGCGCCCGGGACCCGCGTCCCGAGCGCCCAGAGACCGGCCCGGGAGTCGGGGACTAATGTCCCCGACTCCCGGGGCTGCGGTGTCAGCGAGCACGGCGCCACTAGCCTGCGCTCCCCGATCCCCTGGCAGGCTGAACGCTAGGCCTTCAGCCTGCCGGGCGCGGCCCCTACTGCTGACGTTAGGCGGCGCGGTGACGTCACTTCACCGCGCCGCCTATGCAGGGCGCAGAGCTGGCGAGCTCGGCGGCAGGAGGAGCCCGAGCCCGGTAATGGTGTTTTTTGTTTTTTTTTTTTTTTAACTACAGGGGGGTTTCCCGGCTACAAGGGGGCCCCGGCTACAAAGGGGGGCCCTGGCTTTCCAAGGGGGGGGCTGCTACC
>JAODAL010080542.1:0-12208 GCA_025379985.1 Phyllomedusa bahiana | reverse complement strand
CGCCTCTGTTTGGGCCCCCGGAGTGAGGGGGCCCCCACGGCTCCGGATTTGGAAAGGGGGGGGCAGCGGGGGTCCGGGTTTGGAGTATTATTTTTTTTTTTTTTTTTTTTATTTTTTACTGTCCCTGGTGCCCATAATTGCCCTGCCCGGGTTTATATACAGCCCTTCCCATGGTTCCCTATATAAACCCCTCCCCTGGCTCCTATTTGTTGCCCTGCCGGGGCCCTATTTGATCCCCTGCCTGGTTTGGCTATATGATCCCCTGCCCTGGCGGGGCTTTATGACCCCTGCCCTGGGGGTTTATTTTGTTCCCCTGCCCTGGCGGGGCTTTATATGCCCTCCCATGGTGGTTATGATCCCCTGCCCTGGGGGCCCATTTGATGCCCCCCCCGGGCTAGCTATCCCCTGCCTGGCTATATGATCCCCTGCCCTGGCTCCCTTTTACCTTTCCCCGGGTCCCAAATTTAAAAGCTCTGCCTCCCTTTTGGGCTCCCTTTTTATTAGCCCTCCCTTTTTTTAAAACATGCCCTGCCTGCCTTTTTTACTGCCCCTTTTCCTGTCCTGTTCCCTATAAGTACCCCTGTCTGTCTTATACGGGCCCCCTGCCTGCCTGCTTTACTGTCACTGCCTGCCACCTATCTGTAAATTTTTTAATTTTAATTTTTGGGTTTTAACATACGCTTTTGGGGGGAATTTTGGAATGTGCAAAGAAGAGAGGGGGAGCCTAAGATGTTTTTGTTGAAAATTTCTTCGGGAGGGAGTAGTGCCCCACTAGAAAGGACACTGAAATGCTTTTATTGGCAGAGAAAGAAAATGGAAGAAAAACAAAAAGGAAAAACGCCATGGGGGTTTTTGGCCCAAAAGGAAAGGAAAAAAAAGGGAAGAGAACTTTTCCCCATCAGAGATAAAGTCCCCGGTGAGCCCCTGCTGTCAGGGGCCCAATTTTACTTCTATGTTGTTTTCGGGGGTTTTTCTTCCCCCACTGTTTCTTTTTTACTTGTGGGGTGGGGGGGCTTAACACGGAGTGGTTTTGGTGCTTTTTTTTGGGTGTTTTTTTTTTGTGCAGAAATGTTTTAGATTTAAAGTTTTTCCTTTCGGGAAAAATGCACCAAAAAACTCTCCGTGTTTTAAAACAGCTTTATTGTGTTGGGTTTATTTTAGAAAGTGGTGAGGTGCGAGAACAGGGGAATTTTTTAAGCGGATATTGTTTTGTGGGCGGGTTTGGGGCTCTGTGCCGGGGGGTTTTTTATTCCAGCCGGCCGGGGCCCCCAAACCTCCCTTTGCCCCCAAAAATTTAAAAAAAGGCCGCAAAAAGGGTTCTTTTAACCCCTTTTAAAGTTTCACGGGAAATTTGCCCTATCCGTCCGGGAAAAAACACCCATGAGCCCAAACCTGCATGCCCCCCACAAAAAAAAAGGGCCCCGGGGAAAAAAAGGAGTCTTTCAACCCATTTTTTTTTTTCACGGGAAACATTAAACTAAAAATTTCCGGGGGCCACGCATGCCCCCCAAAACCCTGCTTGCCCCCCCAAAATTTAAAAAAATGTCCCGGGGGAAAAAAAGGAGTTTTTAAAAACCCCATTTTTTTTCACGGACATTGACTATACCTGCCCGGGGGCCACAGCATGCCCCAGGGCGGAGTTAAGTGGGTGGGGTTTTGAGAGCCCAGGCTGGCGCCCGTCATCTATTAACACGCGGGGTTAAAATCCCCTGTTAAACGAAAGCAAAAAAAAAACTGTCGTGTTTAAAGAGATGCGGAAGCGGAAGGGGGGAAAGAACCCCAGTCTTCCTTTTGAAACACAGTCTTCCCGGGTTTAGCGCTTGCCCCCCCGTTTGAGTGTGGCCCAAATTGGGTTCATTGGGAAAAATTGTGGGGGTTTAAAAGGGTTTCCTGTTACCCCCCCAGGTCCCCTTTATCTTGCATTCTTTTTTTTCTTTTTATTTCAACGTGGGGAGGAAATGGTCTCTGTACTTTGTTTTTCTGTCCGTCCCCTTCCATACTCCAGGCCTCTGAAAACCTACATCGGGTTTCAAGTTTTCCTGTACCTCCCTTGTTCAATTCGAGGTTTTTTTTTAACAGTATTTTTTTTCATGCAATTTTTTTTGTTTTTTTAATTCTAAAAAAAACCATTTTTAAAATAGGATGGAATCCACCCATGTCTTTGTTTCTTTTTTTTTTCTTTGGGTTTTAAATTTGGGTTGTCTAAATTACAGGGATTGATGCTATTTTAAAAGATCTTGAAAAATAAAATTTTCTTTTTGAAAATTTTTTGCCCTTTTTAACTTTTTTCCAAACCCTATTTTTTTTTGACGGAAACCATAACCCTTGGCCACTCTTGCCCAATTGTAAAGAAAAAAAATGCTGTTAAAAAACAACATTTTTTAGTTGGGGACTGTAGTATAGCTGCATGTCACACAAAATCCCCCCAAAAATTTTAAAGCTTTGACCCTTGAGCCACTTTGGCCCAATTGTGAAAAAACCAAATGTCGTTGGAAACAACTTTTTTTAGAATTGGAAACTCTGGGATAGCTGCTTGCCCCAGAAAAAATCCCCCCAAAAATTCAAAGCATGACCCTTGACCCAAACTTTGGTAAATTGTTAAAAAACAAATGTCTGTTAGAAACAACTTTTTTTTAAAAAAATGGGGCCTGTATTTTTTGCTGCATTTAAAAAGCAGCAGACCCAAAAATTTATAAAAGGACTTTTCACCCAAACCTTTTTAAAAAATTGTGAGGGAGATATCCCATTTAAAGAAGCCACATTTCTGTTCCAAAAAAACCATGTTTAAATTGCGGGAAACTCAGCACATGCCCCAAAAAATTTATAAAATTGATTCCTCCCCCACTTTTAAAATTTTTTGGGGGAGAAATCCCAAATTAGAAGCCACTTTTCTTTTCCCAAAGGACCATAATTATAGCTGTATTCCGCAACATGCCTAAAAAACCTATTGACAATGGGGAAAATTTTTTTAAGAAAAAGGGTTGATTTAAATGGAAAAACGGTGTTGTCAGGGAAACCTTCTGTCTTTTACAGTCTCCTAAACCAGCAAAACGGGCCCCAAAATAAAATTTTGGGGGGAAAAGAAATAAAAAATTGCAGTAAGAAATGACCCTTTTTTAAAAAAAAGTTTTAAGGGAAAAACCCATTTCTTTTGAAAGGTTTGTGAAGTAGACCGGGGCAAAAAATTCGGTCCCCCGGGCTTTGGGAGCCCAACTTTCAGAGTTTCCATCCCTGTTCATTTAAATTGAAAGTCAAACGTTCCACTTTATCTGTGGAAACCCGGAGGGTTTTTGTCTGAATGATTCATCCAGCTGTGCTGAAGGTCCGCCAAAATTGACGCTGGGCTGCGGGGCCCAGGAAAACACCTCTTGGCGTTTTTGAGCGCTCGGGCCATTCGTCCTTTTTGGATACCCAGAAGTCTTTTTGGGCCCGGAAAAACATGCAAAATTTTCTTTCCCGGGGGGTGCGATGTCGTGCCCATGATCTTAAGCTATCTCTGGGGGTTGGTTTTTGTGCCCTGCATTGCATGCTTTTGGTGGGGTTTGGTAAACAAAGATTGCCAGGGTCACCCATTGGTTTCGGGCCACCTTGCCGGGCTGCTGCATACCCTATTGGCACTTACTGCTGTCCGTCGTTGATGTTTTTCCCTCCCCCGTGACTTTTGGGGAAGGGTTGAATCAGATGCAACGTGTCCCCAGTTGAAAAATCAGAAAGGTCCCCCATTTCCTGCATTTTACTCTCATTTGGGTGGTAAAGGAAAATGTGTGGTTTTTTTTTTGTCCCGGGGGGACCCAAGGAGGGGGGCCCCACCAGTAACTGTTTTTCTTTTTTGAGGGCCCTTTAAATGGAGGATTTTGTTGGAGGAAATGGAGCACCCAAAGAAATTCATGGGGAAAAGGGGATGGACCCTTTTGTTTTCCCCAACCCTCTGGGTCGAGGGGCCCCTGGGAAAAATGTTTATTCCTAATTTTTCCTCCCCCGCCTAAATTCGCCCCCAACCTTTTTTCCAAGGAGGGAGGGGGGAAAACTTCGGTGTCTGGGGGAATTTCCCTCCCCCTCCTTTCCCCCCCTCCTCCCCCCTCCCCCGTGCCTCCGGCACAGCTTCAACCCCCCTAAATTTGGCCGAGAGATGCCCCCTTGGGGGGCTGATGCGCCTCCTGAAACTAGCTTGGCCCAACCACTGCCCCCCAATGAAGACCGATGAAATTGTAAAAACTGTCGGGCCTTGGGGAAAATTGATGGGAAAAAGGCTCCGTGTCCGCCCCTGTGTCCTTTCTCTCCCCCGTCGCTGGAGGACCTTTTTTTTCAGAGTGCCCAACGATCTTTCCCAAAGAACAAAGCCCATTTTGGTGGGCTTTTTTAAAATTTGGGAAAGGATGGTGCGAGTCTTTCACCTGCCTCCCTCTCGTGGTTCAACCCCCCGGGTCCTTTACCGCTGCTTGTCGGGGCCATGTGTAAAATTTTTTTATGCGAAATTTGGAATTGCGCGCTGCCCAAAAATCCCCTGGAGCTGTGGGGGGGGAAATTTTCCCCGCGGTGTTCCCCCGGTCAAAAAGGGGGGGGGCGGTTGACGGGGGGGGCCGAGTGACGTTTGCAACGCACCCCGGGGGGGCGAACCCCAAAGGGGGGTTGCAAACGGGGGAAGTGCGAACTCCGCCCTTGGCCTTTTTCGGGCAGGCAGTCCAGCCCCGGGGGTTGTTTTTTTTAAAAATTTCTGGACGAAAGGGTTTCATGACTGTGCCGGGCCAAGGGATGTGCCCCAAAGCCTACTGATTTTAAGGGCGGCCAGAAAAATTTCCCCCCTTTTCGCCCACCCCCTTCCCCTTGGCAAAAGGTTTTCTTGCCACCCCCCGCCAGCGTTTGGGGTTTCGTTGCTTAGAGCGTCCACAGCTCCTGCCCTGGGGTTGTGGGGGGTCCCAAAGGGCGGGATTAATTTAAAAAAGGTTTGGTTTGGCCCTCGGGCACGTTAATGCCCCAGGGGGCCTTTGGGGGGGAAAAGGCCCTGCACCATCCCTGCGGTTTTAAAGGGGTGCGCCAACCCTGAGAGCCCCGAAACCCCAAAGAGCCCACCCCACCCAGCTCCCCCAATTTGAGTGTCACAGAGATTTTTAGGGCCCTTGGGCCCCGTGCTTACTAGCCCATGGGCGGTGGTGAGGGGGCCCTTTTCCGGACCGTTGAAGACAACGCGCTTGAAATTTTAGAGGGGACCGTGGCTGGCCGGGCAGGGACGGTTTTCTGGCAAAAAAATTCCCCTGCTCGGCATTGGTATTGGGGGCGGGCCCGAGGGCCATGATTTGGGGGAAAACCCATCTGGGTCAAACCGACGGAAAGGCAACTTTTCCCAAAGGCCCAAAAAAGCCTGGAAATTTCCCGGGACTTTTGGGCCTTTTGGTTTTTGGGAGGGTTTTGGGGTTTTTTAAAGTGTTTCTTCTGCTCCCAAACCTGGGGGGGACAGAAGGCGGGTGCTGACGGGCCGTTTAAACGGCGTGCGGGGTCGTAAAACTGGGGGAAAGGGGAAAAGGGGTAGGATGGGTCTCGGGTGGTGTGGGGGTTTCTCGGGCGACGGGGGAGGCTAAAGCGGGGGCTGATCCCTGATCATGACTCTGGGAGGAAATGGGCGGGCTGGGGAAAACCCCTTGGGGGTGGGGAGGAGGAGGGGGGGGGAACAGAGGGTGTGACAGTGGTTGGAGGCCCGGCGTCGGTCGGGGCCCTTTTTTGGGGCCAAAGTGTTCCCCTTTTCAACTCATGCATTCGTTGCATGTGCTTACCTTTTTGGTGGGGGTTAAACCCTTTTAAAGGTTTTTGCCTCTACTTTTGCGGTTTTTTGGCAAAAAGGCCCCGGAAAATGGGCATCGTGGGTGAAAACAGAGGCTTTTCTCAAAAAAGGCCCAGGCTTGGAAGGTCCCGGACCTT
The DNA here is from genome assembly GCA_025379985.1 of Phyllomedusa bahiana. Taxonomy (NCBI): domain Eukaryota; kingdom Metazoa; phylum Chordata; class Amphibia; order Anura; family Hylidae; genus Phyllomedusa; species Phyllomedusa bahiana. The sequence continues at coordinate 6,295 of JAODAL010080542.1, read as the reverse complement.
TTTGCGGCGATAAGGGGAGGGCGGGGGTTTTCGCTGGCCGTGGCTGGCGGAATAAAATCAGCGGTTTGCCCACCGCCCTCCCCTTTTTTTTGGCGGGACCCGTTTTGGCACTACCCCTTTTCTTCCCCCTCGTTCCATGAAAACGCTCGCAAAGCGAATTTGCGGGAAAAACCGGTTGGGTTCCCCAATGTCGTCATCTTTTCTTATTTTTAAAAAAGGTGGTTTTTTTTTCCTGCTTTCTTTCATCCAAAAAGTGCGGGCTACAAGCAAGGGGCATGCAAGGCCCTTTGCCGAACCCCCCGGGGGTTTTTTGCCGATTTACCGGCTTCCCCTTTACCCCCCTTGATGGCATCAGTTAAAGGGCGTCAGGCAGAATAAATTTCCTTTTATTTTTAACATGCCTTTGAAACCCAAACCCCATTTTGTCATCAAAGAGGGGCTTCAAAATGGATTTTCCACAGGGGGTGGGTACAAGAGTTGAAAAATTTTGGGGGTGCTTTATGTTGGGCGGATGTGATGATGTGATGGGCGGGCTTTGTGGCCGGGCTGCCAAGGGGACCCCCCCAGGTAATTAAGAATGCTAGGGTGCAGGTTGCATTAACCCTGAAGGGAAAGATTGGCCCCCGGGGTTTTTCGTTATTAGATTCACGGGGGCCCCGCCCCCGCGGGTGGGGGCCTGGGGGGTCCTGCAAAAGATGATCCGCTGGGATGGTGTTTTTCGCCTGCACTGGAAGGAGCCACCCTTTTTTCGTACCTCTACCTTCCCTGTGGAAACCCCCTCTTTGCTCCTTTACCACCTGCATTTCGCTCCTTTTTAGAAATTTTAAAATTTGAGAAAAGGGATGGAATAGTTTTGGGAAAATCCCCTTATTAAAAGACGGCAAATCCAGCTATTCTCAAATCCCTCTAATCCAAAAAAAAAATTGCTGGATTTTAAATTTAACTGCAAGGGTCTATCAACAAATCTGGGGCTGGGCAAAAAAGGGAAAAAAAAACGTATTGTTTTTGTTTTTTGGGATAATAAAACGGTTTTTTTTTTGCACCCTTTCCCAATTAAAAAGGGTGAATATGAATTGTTTTTTTAAGATTTTTAAGTAGTGCTGCGTAATTTAACAAGCTGGGGGGGTGCAAAAAAAGTCAAAAAATACGTAAAAATGTTATGTTTTGGTTTTTAATAAACGATATTTTTTTCACCTTTCAAATTTACCTGTGGTGAATATAGAATTTCTATTTTAATATTTTCGTAGATGCTGCGTCAAAAGAAAAAAGTGGGTGCGCAAAAGTCAAAAAAAAACGTAAACTGTTATGTTTTGGGAAATAAAAGATATTTTTTGCACCCTTTTAATTTCACCGTGGTGAATAAGAATTGCATTTTAAATTTCGTAATGCTGCGTCAATGAAAGCTGGGGGCGCAAAAAGGGCAAAAAAAAAGTAATGTTTTTTTTTGGTATAAAAATTTTTTTTTGCACCTTTCAAATTACCTGTGGGGAATATAGAATTGGTTTTTTAAGATTTCCGAGATGCTGCGTCAATGAACAATGCTGGGTGTGCAAAAATCAAAAAACACGTAAACGTTATTTTTTGGGAAAATAATAAAGGGTTTTTTTTGGGCCCCTTTTCAATTCACCCTGTGTAAATTATAAAATTTCCGGTTTTTAAGATTTACGTAAATGCTGCGTCAATGAAAAATGTGGTGCGCAAAAGTAAAAAAAACACTTAACTGTTTTGTTTTGGTATAAATAAACTTTTATTTTTTTGCCCCTTTCAATTCACCTGTGGTGAATATAAAATTTTGTTTTTTAAGATTTACGTAGATGCTGCGAAAATGAAAAAATGCGGGGTTTGCAAAAGTAAAAAAAAAACACGTATCTTTTTATGTTTTGGGGTTTTAAAAAAACGATATTTTTTGCCCCTTTAAATTCATTTGTGGTAAAATTTTGAAGGGCTTTTTTTTTGTTTTTGGGTTAGTGCTGCCGGTAAATTGCAATGCGGGGTTGTGCAAAAGTCAAAAAACCCCGTAACTGTTATGTTTTGATTTATAAAGGGTATTTTTTGCCCCTTTTTCAATTAAAACCTGTGGTAAATATAAAAATTGCTTTTTTAAAGATTTTGGGTGATGCGGCGTCAATAAAACAGTGTGGGTGGCAAAAGTCCAAAAATTTAAAATGTGTTTTTTTCTTTCGATAAAAGGGTTTTTTTGGGCAAAAAAAAAAACGGGGTGCAAAAATATTGCTGGGTTTAAAAATTTTAAAAGCAAGGGGGATAAAAAAACATTCACAGGTGAAAGGGGTTTTAAAAATTTTGAAAATGAACACCAAACCCTGAAATGTTTACTGATAATAAAATGGATTTTTCACTAAAAAAGGGAGACCGCTTTTACTAAAATTATTTTAAATCCTTATAAGTTCAGGCGCCCAGTACCCGGGAAATATTTCAAACAAACTGTTTTTTAAAAAAGGATTTTCCCTAAAATGTCTACATAAGTTTGTGAACTTTATCCAGTGTTTTTTTATATATAGACTTTTTCTGTTTCCCCAGGGCCCCCCCCCCACCCCCCCCCCCCCCGCTCCCCCCGCCGGGGTTTTAAACAGGGGGAGATGCTGTTTTTAAAATTCTTAGCTAAAAAAACAAAAAAATCTTAAAAAATTTTAATCAAAACAAAAAGGGAAAGGGCACATTTAAAGTAAGGTTTCTTTTTTCAAAAATAACAAAATTTCGTGGCTTTTGGGCCACGGAAAGAGCGCAGGGTCCTTTCCCATGAGGACGCAGAAAAAACACTGGGGGTTTAAAACAGGAAAAGCGTTCTATTTTAAAACGGGGGGTAAAGGTGTTTTTTCCAGCCAATCGAAAACCTTAAACACCCCGTCATGACGTCGCATACACATCTAAACCCTGCCAAAATTTTTAATCTGATTTGCGGGCCCCCAAAAAATTACAGGAAAAGCGCCGAAAAAGGCGCGATCTTAATAGGGGATGCATATTTTTTTAAAACCCTTTAATTTTTCGCATGATCTGGAAATTTCGATCACCTTTAAAAAACCTTTTGCCATTTTTTGCTCAACACTACACTGACATCCCGGGGAGCGTCGAAACCCCCACCCGAGATCATTCCGCAGGGGAGGAGGGGGGGGGGGGTTTCGGTTAACCCATGGTTTTGTGCTGATTTTCCAAGGGCGGGAAAAGATGGCCCAAAAAAATAATTTTGACTTAATTTAGCAGCACAATGAGCCCACAAAGGGGAAACACGTTCTTGTCTCTACATTGGGGGTCACTAATCTAAATTGTCTCCCCTTCAAAACCCTTTTTGTGCTTCTTTTCGTCTTTTCATACATGAAAAAAAAATTTTTGGTTTTTTAGTTTACACGTTTTGATCAAAAAATTTTTAACCACCCCCCGACTTTCAAAAGTTTATCTCAAGTTTCCCGGGTTTGGCTCCAAAGCTAACTTTTCCTCTCAAAAGAAACCCAAATTCAGACTTCTCATTTTTTCTAACCCTTGAACTAAAAAATCCCCAAAGTTTTTTTTAAGTATTATAAATAACATAAATCTTCTTTTGGAAATTTTCCCTGTATTGTATTGCCCTTTTTGCAGTGGTTTTTTTCACTGGTAAAGGGAGTGCTGTGATTATATTTATGCCGCAACCCTGCCAGTGGCACCCAGTTTTTTACAGTGTGTTTTTCAGAAATTTTTTTTTTGCAAACTATACATTGTATTTGGCATATTTGCTTTTTTTAAATTTTTAGGGAAAGGGAAAGGAAAAGCCTCCATTTTGGGTTTTCCCCAAATACGCTCACCTTAAAAAGGCTGTTTTTAAGTGCAGCAAATTTTTGGGAAGGGGTTTTTGTCTTTTATTTTTCTCTCTGAATAATGGGGGGTCGGTGGCCCAATGAGAAGTCTGAATTTGGCTCTATTGAGAGGTAAAGATAGAGTAGGACCACCCGCCTTGAGATCACGTTGTAAGTCGTGGGTGGCTTAAACATTTTTTGATCAAAACATGTGAATAAAAAAATCTCAAAGTTTGTTTCTTATGATAGATAGCATAAATGCTTCTTTAGGGATTTCCATGTATTTGTATAGCCCTTGTCCCTTCTTGTCTCTACATTGAGGACTTCCAAGTGGGCCCTTTAAATTGTTGTTGCAGTTGGGAGTTTTTAATGTGAATTGACGTGACAAAATTTCCGACAGACCGCGGGGTAATGCTAAACAAACTCATTGCCAACAAAAAATATCAATTACTTCCCCAAAAAAACAAAAGTGATAGAAACAAAACTTAGGTTGGATATAAAGCTTTATCAAATAATATAAAGTTAATGTAAAATTATATTTATAAAATAAAATTAAAATTAAATAAAAATAAAATTTAGATACAATTCTATATCTAAAATTAATATAAAATTAGATAATATAAAAATTAATATAAAATTAAAATCATATCAATAAATTTAAAAACTAATAATATAAAATTTAAGATAAAATTGTATAATCTAAAAGTAATAAAAATTTTATAATATAAAATTATCAAACCAATACAGCAATCCACCAAAACTTCAGCTCTCAATCGGGTAATTATGGACTTATTGTAGTATTATCTGTGATTACAGACACATCACAGCAGGGCAGTAAAACGAGAAACATGTGGCCTTCACAAGGTTTCCGGCCGCCATATTAACCAATCGGGACCCCATGATCTCACTGTGCGGCACTGTTATGCAATCACTTAGACAACGTGGCATCTAAAGGGTTAAACAGCAGAGAACAAAGTCGACTCTGTTCCCTGCTAATATGGAGCAATACTGCTAAATAGCCACGCAAAGACATTATGATGTAAGTTTATGTCAAATGTTATTAAGGGGTTAACAAAAATGTAAAATATGAGAGAAAAAAGTAAAAAAAAAATTTTAGTTTTTTTTCATTTTTTAGCAGATAAAGCGGTGCCAAAATAAGTTGTGTGCTTGTGTTATTTTTCCATCATACACATTGATATATGGGAATATAAAGGGCCTGATGAAAACTACTAGGTCTAAATTCCCCTTTGGGTTGCCCATAGCAACCAATCAGAGTGCCCCTTCATTTTCCCAAAGCACCATATGAAATGAAAGGGGCGCTCTGATTGGTTGCTATGGGCAACAAGGTGAATTTTAGACCTAGCCAGTTTTCATACATGTGGCACAAAGTGTTCATTAGGAACGGGGCTAAAAGTTGTGGTTCGGGCTGTATTAATTGAAAATGTTATTGTGTGTGCTTTTTTTATTACTTTATTTTGCATATTGTGTCCCTAATACGGTCAGAAAAAGACCTTTGGGGGCAGTCATATATATATATTTTTTTTTCTGAAACATTATCAAACTTATTAAAGAAGACGTCACCTGTGAGTCACTGGATATAACTGCACTGTAATTATTTATACGTCTGCAGAGCCTGGGTGCAACTACCACTTTATGGGCAGTGTATGGTAACTGTATAAGGGTAATATACAGTCTGAAGAGCCTGTGTACACTGGTGTCTGTCCAAAATTACAAGAATCAAATGCCTATGGGTATAATATTTACACTAAAACATAACTTTTAATCCTAAGATACGTGAAAATATACAAATCATTATCTAACACTGAAATACGATCCTATCAAAGACCCAAAATGCGTGGTTTAAACCCCCCCGAAAAAAGGGGGACCCCTCAAAAAAAAACCTTAATTAATGTAAAAAAATATAACACGGATATGCGCAAGACAAAAGGACATGCAAGAAATATATACAAAAATAAAAACTATCACCATATATAACACCATGGGAATTATAACCATATGCAACACCCTAAGAGTGTATCAAAAAAACACAATAAACAACAACACAAATCTATGCTGAATGAAACATCCACAAAGACCAACACATTTCTCCCGTAGATACTACGGGTTCATCAGGGAGACAGGGAACCAGCATAGGACAAGAAGCAATAATCAAAAATGATAATCAAAATGATACTGATAATCCCAAAAAAGTAATATATTAATGTGCAACTCTTACGTCCCTCAGAAGATCAATCAGGACGAGGTCCAAATAAATGATGCATGATGCTGCTCACAATAATGATGGAAAGCAGTGACTGGTTGTCTACCACTATATGGTCACTGAATGCAGGTAATATACAGTCTGCAGAGCCTGTGTACACTGCTGTCTACCACTATATGGTCACTGTATGGGGGTAATATACAGTCTGCAGAGCCTGTGAATAATGGTGTCTACCTCTATAAGGTCACTGTATGGTGGTAATAAACAGTCTACAAGCCTTTCCTTTTCC